>JAWQEG010005458.1:10000-199423 GCA_033782935.1 Petrolisthes cinctipes | reverse complement strand
GGTGCGGGAATAGGGGGACAGGCTTGGGGCGGGTAGAAAGCCTGTCCCCTATTCCCGCACCCCCCTAACCCCCCCCCAAGCCTGTCCCCCTACTCTCGCACCCCCCTAACCCCCCCCCCCCAAGCCTGTCCCCCTACTCCCAAAAAAACCCAAGCCTGTCCTTACTCCTGCACCCCCTAACCCCCCCCCCCAAGCCTGTCCCCCCTACTCCCTCACCCCCCTAACCCCCCCCCAAGCCTGTCCCCCTACTCCCGCACCCCCCTAACCCCATATAGGATTTCGGATCCTGAATATATAGAAGCAGAAATTAAAACAATTTTAGAAATTGATCAGAAATTAAAATACCCAGTGAACATTCTTAATCAGTGTCATAATACAGCAAAGAAACGCTTTTATCACGTAAGAGATGAGAGGTTACCTCGCTAGCCATATCAAAAGATACTTGTTCTTCCATTCCATGAAAACTTTATTGATTGTATTCAGGTACTGAAGAAACTCAATGTACAAATAGTTTTTAAATATGATAATACAGTTAAAAAAACTCTCATCAAGAATAGTCCAGAATATGACTCTGGTGTAATATAGAAAATTCCATGTAGGGACTGTGACCAGTTTTATATAGGACAGTCTGGTAAAGATTTAAAAACTAGAGTATCACAACATAAATATAGCGTCAAGGTGGGACAACAAAGTAGTGGATTATTCCAACATAAAGCTATCAACAATCACCATATTAATTGGGCTGGCTCTAAAGTTTTAGCTGAGGCAAAATGTTTTTATGAAAGAAATGTAATCGAATCTTGTATGACTTCTAATACATATGATAGAAATGTGAATTTGAGTTATGGTCATTTTAAGTGTGATAAAGTGTTGACCGATATGGTAATTAAGAAATTCTCGCCAGACTAATCTGGGCATGTGATGTGAGGTGAGGTGAGTTCTCTTTTAGCTCCACCCCCAGGTGGAGATATATGTGTGTATATACTCCGACTATACCCTTTTATGTTTCACTCTGTCTGAGAATGTAATATACGAAAGTACTTACTGTTCTGTCCATTATTTCTCCTGTGGTTATTTTGCATACACACACCCCACGGTGAAGTGAGGTTTCTGCATATATATATATGTACAGTTGGACACATTAATCAGTGACCATACCGTTGTGTCTTTGAAACAATTTGAAACGGTCGGATACATTACAGTCTGGAAAGCTCTGGAATTTAATGGAACAAGTTGGAACAGTCCTGTAACACTGTGAAACAGTCTGGATTCTCTGAAACACTCTGGAACGCTCTGAAACAGTCTGGAACAGTCTGGAAAACACTTGAACAGTCTGGAACCATCCATCTCAATCCATCATGCATCCCATCAATGAATGCAACCATTATTTGAACGGTTGTGCCAATCACTTTTAGCACTTCTACACACTCTCTCTCTCTCCTTCGTGTATATTGTCCCACCTCTATATCACCATGGACCTCCTACTCTCTCTCTCTCTCTCTCTCTCGTGTTTATTGTCCCACCTCTATATCACCATGGGCCTTCTATACTCTCTCTCTCTCTCCTCTCTCTCTCTCTCTCTCTCTCTCTCATACAGGGATACAGTACCATAACACAAAAATACTCGGTAGCCTCTGAAATTTTAACTCCCTTAGTGTTTCATAAATGCTTAAGGGGGTAATTCACTTTTGTTACATTGGAGTGCCTTGATTCCTCTAAAGTATGCTAGGAAACAGGACCAGAAGAGCAAAAATAATGGTGTTCTGTTGTTTGGAATAGTTTGGAGGATTCAGTTGCTCCAAATTTACCAACACCGAATTTCCTCCTTAAACCGTATCAAAATTCATGAAGTTCGGACACATCAATCAGTCGGAAACCTTGACACGTCCGAATCCGATGTGACTGACTGTAAATGATTCATGGCCTGCAAAGTTAATATTACCTAAACGGATTAAGGTCGGTTGTATGAATGCTTTAATTGTAAGGGGAAGAGGAGGAAGAGGAGTGGGAAGAGGAGGAGGAGGAGGAGTGGTAGTGGGAGGAGGAGGAAGAGTGGTAGTGGGAGGAGGAGGAAGAGTGGTATTGGGAGGAGGAGGAAGAGTGGTAGTGGGAGGAGGAGGAGGAAGAGTGGTATTGGGAGGAGGAGGAAGACTGGTAGTGGGAGGAGGAGGAGTGGGAGGAGGAGGAGGAAGAGTGGTATTGGGAGGAGGAAGAGTGGTATTGGGAGGAGGAAGAGTGGTATTGGGAGGAGGAGGAGGAAGAGTGGTAGTGGGAGGAGGAGGAGGAAGAGTGGTAGTGGAAAGAGGAGGAAGAGTGGTAGTGGGAGGAGGAGTGGTAGTGGGAGGAGGAGGAGTGGTAGTGGGAGGAGGAAGAGTGGTAGTGGGAGGAGGAAGAGTGGTAGTGGGAGGAGGAAGAGTGGTAGTGGGAGGAGGAGGAGGAAGAGTGGTAGTGGGAGGAGGAGGAGGAAGAGTGGTAGTGGGAGGAGGAGGAGGAAGAGTGGTAGTGGGAGGAGGAAGAGTGGTAGTGGGAGGAGGAAGAGTGGTAGTGGGAGGAGGAGGAGGAAGAGTGGTAGTGGGAGGAGGAGGAAGAGTTGTAGTGGGAGGAGGAAGAGTGGTAGTGGGAGGAGGAGGAAGAGTGGTAGTGGGAGGAGGAAGAGTGGTAGTGAGAGGAGTAGTGGTAGTGGGAGGAGGAGGAGGAGGAAGAGTGGTAGTGGAGGGGAGAGGAGAGTTGGAAGGGAGGGGAAGAGTGGGAGGAGAGGAGGATGGTAGTGGGAGGAGGAGGAGGTGGTAGTGGGAGGAGGGTATGGTAGGTGGAGGAGGAGTGGATAGAGGAGGTGAGGTGGGAGGAGGTGGTTGTGGGGTAGTGGGTGGTGGAGGATGGTAGTGGTGTGGAGGAGAGTGGTAGTGAGTGAGTAGTGGTAGTGGGGGAGGAGAGGTGGAGGAAGTGTGGGAGGGAGTGTGGTGTGGGGTGGGGTGGTGAGTGTGGTAGTGGGGAGGAAGAGTGGTTGTGGGAGGTGAGGTGGTGGGGGTGGGGGAGTGGTTGTGGGGGAGGAAGAGTTGGTAGTGGGAGGTGGAGGAGTGGTAGTGGGTGGTGGTGGTGGGGTGGGAGTGGTTGTGGGTGTAGGAGGGTGGTGGTTGGTGGGGGTGGGGGTGGTGGTGTGGTTGTGGGTTGTGGTGGTGTGTGGTTGTGGGGGTGGGGAGGTGGTGTGGGGGGTGGGGTGTGTGGTTGTGGGGGTGGTGGGTGTGCGAGTGGGGTGGTGGTGGAGGTGGGGTGGGTGGTGGTTGTGGGGAGGGGTGGAGGTGTTGTGGGGTGGGAGTGTGGGGTGGAGGTGGTTGTTGGGGAGGAGGAGGAGTGGTTGTGGGGGAGGAGGAGTGTGGTGTTGTGGGAGGAGGTGGTGTGGTGATGAAGGGGGGTTATGGAGGGGGAGGAGAGAGAGAGAGAGAGAGAGGAGATAAGAGAGTTATATAATATCTATGGTATGTTTCTCTCTTCTCAGAGATAGAGATAGATGGTAATTTTGATGATTTTGATATATTGTTATTGTGGTTGGGGGTATGGTTGTGATTATTTGAAAGAAATCTCGTGTTATTGGAAGGGTATTTGAATCTGGATCATAATTATGGTATTCGTAGTTCAATTTATCTAGATTCACACATCGGGTTCACTATTAGCATATATACTCAGTTATTTAATTAAGGTGGTAATTCACTTTTGTTACTTGGAGTGCCTTGATTCCTCCATGGTATATCAGGAAACAGGACCAGATGAACAAAAATAATGGTGTTTGTTGCTTGGAATAGTTTGGAGGATTCAGTTGCTCCAGATTTTACCAACACAAAATTTCCCCCTTAAGAAATATTAATCTGTTCCCTGGGGTGTGTATAAATTCCTATAATGTGACTACCTTCCAGTTCCCTTATCTCCCCTTTATTCCTCTCTTCTCCTATACTTACCTCTCTTTCCCTCCCTCCTCTTTCTACCTATTCCACTTTCCTCTTTAGGCCTACTCCCTTCCTTCTTTCCTTCCCTCCCCTCCTCCTCCTGCTTATTCCCCCTTCTCCCTCCTTTACTCCCTTCCTTCCCTCCTTCGTCTCTGCCTCCTCCCTCTTTCCTTCCCTCCTCTTCCTCCTGCTTATACCCCCTTCCCTCCTTTACTCCCTTCCTTCCCTCCTCCCTCCTCACCACCTTCTACCAACCACTAATAACAGCAAGCAAACCAAATTACAGAACTGTGTCTGCAGAGAGAGAGAGAGAGAGAGAGAGTGTGTGTGTGTGTGTGTGTGTGAGGTAGGGGGGGGGGGGAATCAGCAACTGTGACCTTTTATTCAGTTTAAAATATACGATTCTTTGGAGTTATTCAAATGGAAACCAAACAAAACCCTTGACTAACAATAACTCAACAACACATAGGCTATATACTATTACTAGCTGCTCCGCCGCCCTTCGGGCGGCTAGGAGCCGCTAGCTCCTGCGGAGGGCTGGCGGCCTGCGGCCGCCCTTCCACCGCCCTTCGGGCGGTTTGGAGCAGATCGGGCGGTGGGTGGATAGAAGGAAGGGAAGGAGGGAAGGAAGGGGGAGAGGGAGGGATGGTTTAGTGGTTAGATAAAATAAATGGATGGATGGATGAATAGTAATAGAGGTGGGTGGGTGAATAATTGGAGGTATTAGTCGTTTTTAAATGTTTATTATATCAATCTTTCTCCCTCATTCAATAACTCCATCATTCTAATATTAGCATAATTAATAATATTTCCTTCTTTTTCTATTAATAGCGTCACTAAGCATTTTACTGAAGTGCCTCCTGGTAAACGACATTTTTCACGACTCCGGTTGACGACATCACGTAGAGATTCTTCTCATCGGCGACTCGACTGCAGCCCACATAGAGTTGACCGTGGGAGAAGACCTGGTCCTTAAGGTTGAGGCCAACTACTTTCAGGGACTGTCCTTGGCTTTTGTTGATTGTCATGGCATAGCTTAGACGAATAGGGAATTGGAGACGTTGGAACTGAATTGGACAATCTGAGGGCCTCAGAGGGATTTTTGGAATGAAGACATCTTCGCCTTTACCTTTGCCAGTCAGGATTGTGGCCTCCACCAGACGTGGCATCATTGTTTTAACTCTTAATCTTGTGCCATTGCAAAGTTTTGGTGGGTTCAGGTTTCTAAGAAGCATTATCGGACATCCCAACTTCAGTTCCAAATTGTGAGGTGGCATCCCTGGTGGATCTAGACTGTTCAGGAATTCTGCTGGGTAGTTGACCACTTGATCATCGTCGGGCACTGTATCAACTGATTTGTACTTCATTGACCTGCCAGGCTGAGCATCCAGAAGTTTTTGGTTGATGTTGTTGACAGCTTCATTCTTTGGAGCTAGGATAGCTTCCACGTTTCGTTATTTGTGGTTTCGTTGTATGTGAAAATAAATATGGCAATAATGAAAATAAATGTGACAAAAGTAAAATAAATCGTGAAAATAAATATGGCAATAATGAAAATCAATTTGACCAAAGTGAAATTCTATATGACAATACTGAGAATCGATATGACAATGGAATCAATCATAAAAATGCATAAAATTTAATAATACGTTTAATAATAGGTAAAATAAATCGTGAACGACAATATACTTACTGAGATAACGCATAAACAAATCGAATAGTATCCGTGCTAAAATATGTTCATGAGCTGTTGATTAAAATAAATATGGGAATAATGAAAATCAATTTGACAAAAGTAAAATAAATCGTGAACGACAATATACTTAGTGAGAAAACGCATAAACAAATCGAATAATATCCGTGCTGTAGCCTAAAATAGTTTGAGTGGCGTGAGAGGGGAATGGTTAACTCGTCATATTTACGCTCTCATTTTTAGGGGGGTTTTAGGGGTAACAACTTTATTACTCATGGCGCTGCAGTACGCAAGCCAGTGGACCTAGGACACTTTAGTTTACAGATTCTGGTGTGTAAAATCAAGCTCTACAAATCTGTAAGAAAAAATTTACCTAAATGAAAGTTTAAAATTGACCGTGTTTTTGCGGAAGGCTGAACAGTGGTATGGTGATTCCGTAGATTTTTTCCCCTGTAATTTATTATTATTTCGCTAGCACGTTTCGTTATATGTGGTTTCGTTGTATGACCCCCTCTAAACCTGAAGGGGATCAAGACTCACCTACATGCAAATTTTGAGGACACAAAGTTGGACGGTTTAGGCGTGCATCGCGGACACACACACACACACACACACACACACACACACACACACACAGACAGAATCTTGGCTTTATGTATATAGATATATACCGTATCGAGGGAATACTAAGAGAGGAAAAGTGAAATATCTCACTGCAATCCTCTTACCCCGGGCATTGAAGACCCCGTGATGTAGTCAGAAAATTGGAGGTTAGTGAGTCCTTCAAATAATGCCACGAAACACACACCTACTATACTGTACATTGAAGGAGCTGGTTTCGTGGCATAGTCAGGAGGGATTAGAAGCCACATGGTCCCATACACGAACACACGATCCGTTGCTCCATAGCGCTAAGTACCGTGGGTTTTACATTACACATCAGGGTGATCTAGGGTTTATGTGAAGGTCAACTGTACTGGTCGAAATGGAAGGCTTTTGGTGCCACTAACTAACCTATGCCACGAAATACACTACTGTATCTCATTCTTCTTATAATTATGGTATTTACTGATTATTACTCCCAATTCTTTTTAAAAACATAATCTTTATAACTCTATGTAAATGTAGTCATTAAATAAATAATTTTGCATGATGAAACAGCCTCCCAACAAAGTTGGTACAGCTCCGGACAGATCAATGGTCCACACCCCATCCATCAGCGACTTGGTTTGGGCTTTGTCGGATCTGGTAACAGTTGCAGGTGGAGGGAGGGGGGATGTTAGTGGGAGAGGAGGAGAGAAATGTGGGCGGAGCTATATAGGAGGGTAACGAATGATCAGGTAGAGAGACGTGTGTCAGGAGGAATGAATGAAGCATACTCTGTGAACGGTATCGAATCACCAATAGTATAAAGCAGGGTTCTTTATACTTTTTCAGTCGTGACCCAGTTTTTACTATGACATCATTCTCGCGACCCATACAGAAAGATCTTTTACAAATGATCAGAATTATCAACCAAAGAAAATACAAGGCCAGAAACTGAAACGTAATATTTATGATTAAAAGGCATTCTAACCAGAATTATAAACACTGCCTCACCTACCCCTCCCTCTCTCTCTCTCATTCTCTCTCAAGAAGGCTAATATTTGTGCAATGATTTTGTGTTTTGATAATTAAATATATGAATATTCGATTATAAAAATATGTTAGGTGGATTCACGTATGAACTTCATATTTATTGTATTGTCACGAACATTATTATTCTATTTTATTCATGTATTTATTTTTGTGAGCCTGCGACCCAGTTTGGAGGAATTCGGGACCCGTAGTTTGAAGAATCCGGGTTTAAAGAAGTGCATACTGCATTAACGTAGGTGGAAATAGGAGAGAAGAAATGTGATGATTTGAGGCGAGGGTGAGGGGGAAGAGGGTAAGAAAAATGAAGGTGATTAGTTGAAAAGTAATAATAAACAATTATAATTAGAATATCTGTTACATTATATCCTTTAAATAAAGGCACTGTCTTTTGTTCACCATCATAGTGGGATAGACTACTGAATATATATTATCCTTTGGATATTAGACAGCTATCCCTGTATTCCTTTTATCCCTTGTGCTTGCCCCGCAGGGGGGTATTGCCTGTAATGATGTGGGCAATACTTTAAGGGTTTTGGCGCCCCTTCGGCCCCCGCCACTAGCTTATATTACTTCAACTGTCCCTCCTTTCTTCCTATTTCATTCTTGCTTGCTGTCACACCTTTCTATCACCTTTTCCTGGTGCTAAATGACCTCGCTGTTACGCCACCTAATATCAATCAAATCCCTCGTTCATGTAGTCCACCCTATTTATCACCTTCTCCCAAGCCCAGCTGTTTTGTTTTCTTTTTCGGCAAAGACGGTTTAATTTTCTAACTTTTTTAATAATCATATTTGTAAACAAATTCATTAAGCTATTTACCAGGATTTTTACTTCTAAATATGCATTTCCTTAAAAATAATAGATGTTAAACTTAAATAGGCGCCGCTATATGGCGTTTTCAATAAACTTGGTCTAATTTTATGCATAGGCTATATATATTACAGTATCTCTCAAGTAACTGGCAACCTTACACATCCTCCCTACTGTCTTATCCCTCTCTCCCTTGCCCTTTCCTCCTTTCTTACCGTTTATCTTTTCTTTCTCATATTTCTAACCTTCTCATTCGTTCTTAAAAAGTTTTAATGACATAGGCCTTTCTCCCTTATCACTTATAGTCCAATTATATGATTCGAAAAACTACGGCTGAAATTATGTTGTAGATCGCATTTTGGTTCTCAATATGTAGAGGTTGATTGATTGATTGATATTAGGCGCCGCAACAGCGAGGTCATATAGCGCCAGAAAACGGTGATAGAGAGGCGAGACAGCAAGAAGGAAGGAAATAGAAAGAAAAGAGTGGTAGTTGAAAAACTAATGGCTAGTGGCTGGGGCCGAAGGGGCGCCAAAACCCTTAAAGTATTTCCCACATCACTAATGCAGGCAATACCCCCCTACGGGGTCAATATGT
Organism: Petrolisthes cinctipes; assembly: GCA_033782935.1. Taxonomy (NCBI): domain Eukaryota; kingdom Metazoa; phylum Arthropoda; class Malacostraca; order Decapoda; family Porcellanidae; genus Petrolisthes; species Petrolisthes cinctipes. Next base: position 190,742 of record JAWQEG010005458.1, on the reverse strand, counting down.
AAAGAATTTAGAAAACAACTAGAGATTTATGGGGAAAGATATATGAATTATTTAGAATTAAAGTGTTGGCAGATACGCATTATTATCCCAGCCACAGCATTTCGCCTTCATAAAACTGAAGGACTATAGGTTTCATACATTGCCATTTGCTAGTTTGTTGCTAGTCAGAATGTTAACTTGTTAAACCCATTTGCAGGAAAGAGAAATATATTATATCTTTCTTTTCAAGTTACTTATAGGTATTTTTTATTAAAATCTGTTTCGATATACATTACCTTACTTTTATCTAGTTCCAGCATTACTGCGTAGAACACCATATGACACAATAAGGACCACAAGGACAGTAATGGTGATCAAAGTGATGCTCATGTATCTCTCTATAGGTTACTGAACACAGTGTTTTATGCTCAACTTCAGAATAATGTTCTCAGCATCACAATGATAGGCAAAAATAATAAAAACAATATAAAGAAATTATCTTTTATTATACGACAAATATTCAACTGCCTCGGTGCAGTTATATATATATATATATATATATATATATATATATATATATATATATATATATATATATATATATATATATATATATATATATATATATATATATATATATATATATCTATATATATTTCATTTCGCTCACAGGTCATTTCACCCACAGGTCATTTCGCCCACACTATGGAGTCATTTCGCCCACAGGTCATTTCGCCCACACGATGGATTCATTTCGCCCACAGGTCATTTCACCCACACTATGGAGTCATTTCGCCCACAGGTCATTTTGCCCACACTGGAGTCATTTCAAACACAGGTCATTTCGCCTACAGGTTATTTTGCCCACACTAAGAAGTCATTTCGCCCACAGGTCATTTTGCCCACACTAAGGAGTCATTTCGCAAACACTATGGAGTCATTTCACCCACAGGTCATTTCGCCCAAAGGTCATTTCGCCCACAGGTCATTTCGTCCACATGCCATTTCGCCTACAGGTCATTTCGCCCACACTATGGAGTCATTTCGCACACAGGTCATTTCGCGCACAGGTCATTTCGCCCACACTATGGAGTCATTTCGCCCACAGGTCATTTTGCCCACACTATGGAGTCATTTCGCTAACAGGTCATTTCGCCCACATGTCATTTCGCCCACAGGTCATTTCGCGCACAGGTCATTTCGCCCACACTATGGAGTCATTTCGCCCACAGGTCATTTTGCCCACACTATGGAGTCATTTCGCTAACAGGTCATTTCACCCACATGTCATTTCGCCCACAGGTCATTTCGCCCACAGGTCATTTCGCCCACACTATGGACTCATTTCGCCCACAGGTCATTTTGCCCACACTATGGAGTCATTTCGCCCACAGGTCATTTCGCCCACACTATGGAGTCATTTCGCGCACAGGTCATTTCGCCCACACTATGGAGTCATTTCGCCCACAGGTCATTTTCCCCACACTATGGAGTCATTTCGCTAACAGGTCATTTCACCCACATGTCATTTCGCCCACAGGTCATTTCGCCCACACTATGGACTCATTTTGCCCACAGGTCATTTTGCCCACACTATGGAGTCATTTCGCCCACATGTAGTTTCGCTCACACTATGGAGTCATTTCGCCCACAAGTCATTTCGCCGACAGGTCATTTCGCCCACACTATGGAGTCATTTCGCCCACAGGTAATTTCGCCCACAGGTCATTTCGCCTACACTATGGAGTCATTTCGCCCACAGGTCATTTCGCCCACACTATGGAGTCATTTCGCCCACAGGTCATTTCGCTCACACTAAAGAGTCATTTCGCCCATAAGTAATTTCGCCCACATTATGGACTCATTTCGCCCACAGGTCATTTCGCCCATAGGTCATTTCGCCCACATTATGGACTCATTTCGCCCACAGGTCATTTCGCCCACAGGTCATTTTGCCTACACTATGGAGTCATTTCGCCCACAGGTCATTTCGCCCACAGGTAATTTCGCCTACACTATGGACTCATTTCGCCCACAGGTCATTTCGCCCATAGGTCATTTCGCCCACATTATGGAGTCAATTCGCCCACATTATGGAGTCAATTCGCCCACATTATGGAGTCAATTCGCCCACATAATGGAGTCAATTCGCCCACATTATGGAGTCAATTCGCCCACATTATGGAGTCATTTCGCCCACATTATGGAGTCAATTCGCCCACATTATGGAGTCATTTCGCCCACACGTCATTTCGCCCACATTATGCAGTGAATTCGCCCACATTATGGAGTCAATTCGCCCACATTATGGAGTCATTTCGCCCACATTATGGAGTCAATTCGCCCACATTATGGAGTCAATTCGCCCACATTATGGAGTCAATTCGCCCACATAATGGAGTCAATTCGCCCACATTATGGAGTCAATTCGCCCACATTATGGAGTCATTTCGCCCACATTATGGAGTCAATTCGCCCACATTATGGAGTCATTTCGCCCACACGTCATTTCGCCCACATTATGCAGTGAATTCGCCCACATTATGGAGTCAATTCGCCCACATTATGGAGTCATTTCGCCCACATTATGGAGTCAATTCGCCCACATTATGGAGTCAATTCGCCCACATTATGGAGTCAATTCGCCCACATTATGGAGTCAATTCGCCCACATTATGGAGTCATTTCGCCCACATTATGGAGTCAATTCGCCCACATTATGGAGTCATTTCGCCCACACGTCATTTCGCCCACATTATGCAGTGAATTCGCCCACATTATGGAGTCAATTCGCCCACATTATGGAGTCAATTCGCCCACATTATGGAGTCATTTCGCCCACATTATGGAGTCAATTCGCCCACATTATGGAGTCATTTCGCCCACATTATGGAGTCAATTCGCCCACATTATGGAGTCAATTCGCCCACATTATGGAGTCAATTCGCCCACATTATGGAGTCAATTCGCCCACATTATGGAGTCAATTCGCCCACATTATGGAGTCAATTCGCCCACATTATGGAGTCAATTCGCCCACATTATGGAGTCAATTCGCCCACATTATGGAGTCATTTCGCCCACATTATGGAGTCAATTCGCCCACATTATGGAGTCATTTCGCCCACACGTCATTTCGCCCACATTATGCAGTGAATTCGCCCACATTATGGAGTCAATTCGCCCACATTATGGAGTCAATTCGCCCACATTATGGAGTCATTTCGCCCACATTATGGAGTCATTTCGCCCACATTATGGAGTCAATTCGCCCACATTATGGAGTCATTTCGCCCACACGTCATTTCGCCCACATTATGCAGTGAATTCGCCCACATTATGGAGTCAATTCGCCCACATTATGGAGTCAATTCGCCCACATTATGGAGTCATTTCGCCCACATTATGGAGTCAATTCGCCCACATTATGGAGTCAATTCGCCCACATTATGGAGTCATTTCGCCCACATTATGGAGTCAATTCGCCCACATTATGGAGTCAATTCGCCCACATTATGGAGTCAATTCGCCCACATTATGGAGTCAATTCGCCCACATTATGGAGTCATTTCGCCCACATTAGGAGTCATTTCGCCCACATAATGCAGTCATTTCGCCCACATTATGCAGTCATTTCGCCCATATAAAAACCTTGTCGTCGTCGTCTTCTTTTCTCATTTTTCCACAAATTCGTTTATGTTTTTGGACTTTTAAGGATTCAAATGGACTTTAGATAGACTCAAATTTTTCACAGAGCATCTTTTCAACTTTAAGTTTACTGCCAAGGACTTAGAAGTTCAGTTCAAGAAGTCCAAGAAGGAGGAAAAGCAAAAATATATCATAAAAATATCCACTTTTTAACCTAAATTATTTATCTATTTTATTTTTTATCTAAGGCGAAATGCTGTGGCTGGAATAATAATGCGTATCTGCCAACACTTTAATTCTAAATAATTCATATATCTTTCCCCATAAATCTCTAGTTGTTTTCTAAATTCTCTACATATTGACCCCGTAGGGGGGTATTGCCTGCATTAGTGATGTGGGAAATACTTTAAGGGTTTTGGCGCCCTTTCGGCCCCAGCCACTAGCTTTTAGTTTTTCAACTACCACTCTTTTCTTTCTATTTCCTTCCTTCTTGCTGTCTCGCCTCTCTATCACCGTTTTCTGGTGCTATATGACCTCACTGTTGCGGCGCCTAATATCAATCAATGAATCAACCTCTACATATTGAGAACCAAAATGAGATCAACAATATAATCTCAGCCGTAGTTTTTCGAATCATATAATTGGACTATAAGTGATAAGGGAGAAAGGCCTATGTCATTAAAACTTTTTAAGAACGAATGAGAAGGTTAAAAATATGAGAAAGAAAAGATAAACGGTAAGAAAGGAGGAAAGGGCAAGGGAGAGAGGGATAAGACAGTAGGGAGGATGTGTAAGGTTGCCAGTTACTTGAGAGATACTGTAATATATAATTATAGCCTATGCATAAAATTAGACCAAGTTTATTGAAAACGCCATATAGCGGCGCCTATTTAAGTTTAACATCGATTATTTTTAAGGAAATGCATATTTAGAAGTAAAAATCCTGGTAAATAGCTTAATGAATTTGTTTACAAATATGATTATTAAAAAAGTTAGAAAATTAAACCGTCTTCTGCCGAAAAAGAAAACAAAACAGCTGGGCTTGGGAGAAGGTGATAAATAGGGTGGACTACATGAACGAGGGATTTGATTGATATTAGGTGGCGTAACAGCGAGTTCATTTAGCACCAGGAAAAGGTGATAGAGAGGTGTGACAGCAAGCAAGAATGAAATAGGAAGAAAGGAGGGACAGTTGAAGTAATATAAGCTAGTGGCGGGGGCCGAAGGGGCGCCAAAACCCTTAAAGTATTGCCCACATCATTACAGGCAATACCCCCCTGCGGGGCAAGCACAAGGGATAAAAGGAATACAGGGATAGCTGTCTAATATCCAAAGGATAATATATATTCAGTAGTCTATCCCACTATGATGGTGAACAAAAGACAGTGCCTTTATTTAAAGGATATAATGTAACAGATATTCTAATTATAATTGTTTATTATTACTTTTCAACTAATCACCTTCATTTTTCTTACCCTCTTCCCCCTCACCCTCGCCTCAAATCATCACATTTCTTCTCTCCTATTTCCACCTACGTTAATGCAGTATGCACTTCTTTAAACCCGGATTCTTCAAACTACGGGTCCCGAATTCCTCCAAACTGGGTCGCAGGCTCACAAATATAAATACATGAATAAAATAGAATAATAATGTTCGTGACAATAAAATAAATATGAAGTTTATACGTGAATCAACCTAACATATTTTTATAATCGAATATTCATATATTTAATTATCAAAACACAAAATCATTGCACAAATATTAGCCTTCTTGAGAGAGAATGAGAGAGAGAGAGGGAGGGGTAGGTGATGCAGTGTTTATAATTCTGGTTAGAATTCCTTTTAATCATAAATATTACGTTTCAGTTTCTGGCCTTGTATTTTCTTTGGTTGATAATTCTGATCATTTGTAAAAGATCTTTCTGTATGGGTAGCGAGAATGATGTCATAGTAAAAACTGGGTCACGACTGAAAAAGTTTGAAGAACCCTGCTTTATACTATTGGTGATTCGATACCGTTCACAGTGTATGCTTCATTCATTCCTCCTGACACACGTCTCTCTACCTGATCATTCGTTACCCTCCTATATAGCTCCACCCACATTTCTCTCCTCCTCTCCCACTAACATCCCCCCTCCCTCCACCTGCAACTGTTACCAGATCCGACGAGGCACAAACCAAGTCGCTGATGGATGGGGTGTGGACCATTGATCTGTCCGGAGCTGTACATTATCAAGATGAGAGAGAGAGAGAGAGAGAGAGAGAGAGAGAGAGAGAGAGTGATGGTGGTGAGGACGACACATGGTGATGCTTCCTCCTCCTCTTCAAACCTCATCTATTGTTGTCATAATGTGTGTGTGTGTGTGTGTGTGTGTGTGACATAAGTACATTCACCCGGGAAAGAAGAAAACCACAAGGCAGAGAATGGATTTCGACAGAAGAGATAAAAATTAGAGACAGACAGAGAGAGGCAGGCAGGGGTAGATGGAGACCAGACAGACAGACAGACAGGCAGAGAGAAAAGAGTAAAAATTACCTTGGATGGGAAAAATTCTATTGAGTGAAGGCAGAAATAAAAAGACTGAGAGAGGAAAGAGGACTATGATCTAATGGAACAGAGATTCAGATTCAGATTTTTATTATTTCCATTAAATACAATGGCTTTTCTTACATATAAAAATATTATGTAACATAATTATAATGAAGTATATACATATTTACATGATATATGGATGCAGTGACATCAGAATTAAAGATACTTAAGAATTGGCCTCTAAAAGGTAATTTTTAAATTGTTTCTTAAAGGTATACAGGCTACTTGATTCTGTTATATTATTGGGTAGTGTGTTCCATACCTTTGGGCCATGTACAGCTCCGGACAGATTAAGAGTCCACACCCCATCCATCAGCGACTTGATTTGTGCCTCGTAGGATCTGGTAACAGTTGCAGGTGGAGGGAGGGGGGATGTTAGTGGGAGAGGAGGAGAGAAATGTGGGCGGAGCTATATAGGAGGGTAACGAATGATCAGGTAGAGAAGAAGTGTGTCAGGAGGAATGACTGAAGCATACACTGTGAACGGTATCGAATCACCAATAGTTTAAAGCAGGGTTATTCAAACTTTTTCAGTCGTGACCCAGTTTTTACTATGACATCATTCTCGCGACCCATACAGAAAGATATTTTACAAATTATCAGAATTATCAACCAAAGAAAATACAAGGCCAGAAACTGAAACGTAATATTTATGATTAAAAGGAATTCTAACCAGAATTATAAACACTGCCTCACCTACCCCTCCATCTCTCTCTCTCTCATTCTCTCTCAAGAAGGCTAATATTTGTGCAATGATTTTGTTTTATTGATAATTAAATATATGAATATTCGATTATAAAAATATGTTAGGTTGATTCATGTATGAACTTCATATTTATTTTATTGTCACGAAGATTATTATTCTATTTTATTCATGTATTTATTTTTGTGAGCCTGCGACCCAGTTTGGAGGAATTCGGGACCCGTAATTTGAAGAACCCGGGTTTAAAGAAGTGCATACTGCATTAACGTAGGTGGATATAGAAGAGAAGAAATGTGATGATTTGAGGCGAGGGTGAGGGGGAAGAGGGTAAGAAAAATGAAGTTGAAAAGTAATAACAAACAAATATAATTAGAATATCTGTTACATTATATCCTTTAAATAAAGGCACTGTCTTTTGTTCACCATCGTAGTGGGATAGACTACTGAATATATATTATCCTTTGGATATTAGACAGCTATCCCTGTATTCCTTTTATCCCTCGTGCTTGCCCCGTAGGGGGGTATTGCCTGTAATGATGTGGGCAATACTTTAAGGGTTTTGGCGCCCCTTCGGCCCCAACCACTAGCTTACATTTCTTCAACTGTCCCTCCTTTCTTCCTATTTCATTCTTGCTTGCTGTCACACCTCTCTATTACCTTTTCCTGGTGCTGTTTGACCTCGCTGTTGCGCCACCTAATATCAATCAAATCCCTCGTGCTTGTAGTCCACCCTATTTATCACCTTCTCCCAAGCCCAGCTGTTTTGTTTTCTTTTTCGGCAGAAGACGGTTTAATTTTCTAACTTTTTTAATAATCATATTTGTCAACAAATTCATTAAGCTATTTACCAGGATTTTTTCTTCTAAACATGCATTTCCTTAAAAATAATTGATGTTAAACTTAAATAGGCGCCGCTATATGGCGTTTTCAATAAACTTGGTCTAATTTTATCCATAGGCTATAATTATATATTACAGTATCTCTCAAGTAACTGGCAACCTTACACATCCTCCCTACTGTCTTATCCCTCTCTCGCTTGTCCTTCCCTCCTTTCTTACCGTTTATCTTTTCTCATATTTCTAACCTTCTCATTCGTTCTTAAAAAGTTTTAAGGCCTTTCTCCCTTATCACTTATAGTCCAATTATATGATTCGAAAAACTGCAGCTGAGATTGTGTTGTAGATCGCATTTTGGTTCTCAATATGTAGAGGTTGATTGATTGATTGATATTAGGCGCCGCAACAGCGAGGACATATAGCGCCAGAAAACGGTGATAGAGATGTGAGACAGCAAGAAGGAAGGAAATAGAAAGAAAAGAGTGGTAGTTGAAAAACTAAAAGCTAGTGGCTGGGGCCGAAGGGGCGCCAAAACCCTTAAAGTATTTTCCACATCACTAATGCAGGCAATACCCTCCTATAGGGTCAATATGTAGAGAATTTAGAAAACAACTAGAGATTTATGGGGAAAGATATATGAATTATTTAGAATTAAAGTGTTGGCAGATACGCATTATTATCCCAGCCACAGCATTTCGCCTTCATAAAACTGAAGGACTATAGGTTTCATGCATTGCCATTTGCTAGTTTGTTGCTAGTCAGAATGTTAACTTGTTAAACCCATTTGCAGGAAAGAGAAATATATTATATCTTTCTTTTTAAGTTACTTATAGGTATTTTTTATTAAAATCTGTTTCGATATACATTACCTTACTTTTATCTAGTTCCAGCATTACTGCTAAGAACACCATATGACACAATAAGGACCACAAGGACAGTAATGGTGATCAACGTGATGCTTATGTACCTCTCTATAGGTTACTGAACACAGTGTTTTATCCTCAACTTCAGAATTATGTTCTCAGCATCACAATGATAGGCAAAAATAATAAAAACAATATAAAGAAATTATCTTTTATTATACGACAAATATTTAACTGCCTCGGTGCTACTGTCTCATATATATATATATATATATATATATATATATATATATATATATATATATATATATATATATATATATATATATATATATATATATGGAAGAGATTGTTCTGGACGGATGAGAAACCCTTCTCACATTCATGTAAAAGAAGGCGTCACTCCTTGAGGAGGAATGATACTCGGTGACTATAAATTCTGAGGTTTTTGTTTCTATAAACTATTTAGTTATACGTGACCATAAGATTATATTAATAATTACTGCAGGAGACAACCATTATCGTTACAATGTCAGCAACATCAATAAAACAGTTATTAAGATAATTCAGAGTAAATTTATAGTCACCGAGTATTATTCCTACTCCAGCAGTGATGCCTTCCGTTACACGAATGTGAGAAGGTTTTCTCATCCGTCCAGATCACTCTCTTCCAAAAATCCTCTTGCTTGTCAACATATTGTTGGGCAAACCGTAACCTTCCTTCGCGATGTTGGTCAGTTAGAAATTCAATGTTTGCTGGGTTCCTGTGATGCACCCCAGCTTCGTGCAACACTCTTCTGATAGTCCTCTCGCTGACATCAAGGTCTGTGCATTGGCTTCTGTGGTGTGTAGTGCAACGTGGTGGTCTTCCGCGTGATAGGTTGCCATTCTAGCAGGCAGTGTCCTCTGATATATATATATATATATATATATATATATATATATATATATATATATATATATATATATATATATATATATATATATATATATATATATATATATATATATATATATATATATATATATATATATATATATATATATGAGACAGTAGCACCGAGGCAGTTAAATATTTGTCGTATAATAAAAGATAATTTCTTTATATTGTTTTTATTATTTTTGCCTATCATTGTGATGCTGAGAACATAATTCTGAAGTTGAGGATAAAACACTGTGTTCAGTAACCTATAGAGAGATACATAAGCATCACGTTGATCACCATTACTGTCCTTGTGGTCCTTATTGTGTCATATGGTGTTCTTAGCAGTAATGCTGGAACTAGATAAAAGTAAGGTAATGTATATCGAAACAGATTTTAATAAAAAATACCTATAAGTAACTTAAAAAGAAAGATATAATATATTTCTCTTTCCTGCAAATGGGTTTAACAAGTTAACATTCTGACTAGCAACAAACTAGCAAATGGCAATGCATGAAACCTATAGTCCTTCAGTTTTATGAAGGCGAAATGCTGTGGCTGGGATAATAATGCGTATCTGCCAACACTTTAATTCTAAATAATTCATATATCTTTCCCCATAAATCTCTAGTTGTTTTCTAAATTCTCTACATATTGACCCCGTAGGGGGGTATTGCCTGCATTAGTGATGTGGAAAATACTTTAAGGGTTTTGGCGCCCCTTCGGCCCCAGCCACTAGCTTTTAGTTTTTCAACTACCACTCTTTTCTTTCTATTTCCTTCCTTCTTGCTGTCTCACATCTCTATCACCGTTTTCTGGCGCTATATGTCCTCGCTGTTGCGGCGCCTAATATCAATCAATCAATCAACCTCTACATATTGAGAACCAAAATGCGATCTACAACATAATCTCAGACATAGTTTTTCGAATCATATAATTGGACTATAAGTGATAAGGGAGAAAGGCCTTAAAACTTTTTATGAACGAATGAGATGATTAAAAATATGAGAAAGAAAAGATGAACGGTAAGAAAGGAGGGAAGGACAAGCGAGAGAGGGATAAGACAGTAGGGAGGATGTGTAAGGTTGCCAGTTACTTAAGAGATACTGTAATATATAATTATAGCCTATGCATAAAATTAGACCAAGTTTATTGAAAACGCCATATAGCGGCGCCTATTTAAGTTTAACATCGATTATTTTTAAGGAAATGCATATTTAGAAGTAAAAATCCTGGTAAATAGCTTAATGAATTTGTTGACAAATATGATTATTAAAAAAGTTAGAAAATTAAACCGTCTTCTGCCGAAAAAGAAAACAAAACAGCTGGCTTGGGAGAAGGTGATAAATAGGGTGGACTACAAGCACGAGGGATTTGATTGATATTAGGTGGCGCAACAGCGAGGTCAAACAGCACCAGGAAAAGGTGATAGAGAGGTGTGACAGCAAGCAAGAATGAAATAGGAAGAAAGGAGGGACAGTTGAAGAAATGTAAGCTAGTGGTTGGGGCCGAAGGGGCGCCAAAACCCTTAAAGTATTGCCCACATCATTACAGGCAATACCCCCCTACGGGGCAAGCACGAAAGATAAAAGGAATACAGGGATAGCTGTCTAATATCCAAAGGATAATATATATTCAATAGTCTATCCCACTACGATGGTGAACAAAAGACAGTTCCTTTATTTAAAGGATATAATGTAACAGATATTCTAATTATATTTGTTTGTTATTACTTTTCAACTTCATTTTTCTTACCCTCTTCCCCCTCACCCTCGCCTCAAATCATCACATTTCTTCTCTTCTATATCCACCTACGTTAATGCAGTATGCACTTCTTTAAACCCGGGTTCTTCAAATTACGGGTCCCGAATTCCTCCAAAGTGGGTCGCAGGCTCACAAAAATAAATACATGAATAAAATAGAATAATAATCTTCGTGACAATAAAATAAATATGAAGTTCATATATGAATCCACCTAACATATTTTTATAATCGAATATTCATATATTTAATTATCAATAAAACAAAATCATTGCACAAATATTAGCCTTCTTGAGAGAGAGTGAGAGAGAGAGAGGGAGGGGTAGGTGAGGCAGTGTTTATAATTCTGGTTAGAATGCCTTTTAATCATAAATATTACGTTTCAGTTTCTGGCCTTGTATTTTCTTTGGTTGATAATTCTGATCATTTGTAAAATATCTTTCTGTATGGGTCGCGAGAATGATGTCATAGTAAAAACTCGGTCACGACTGAAAAAGTTTGAAGAACCCTGCTTTAAACTATTGGTGATTCGATACCGTTCACTGTGTATGCTTCATTCATTCCTCCTGACACACTTCTTCTCTGCCAGATTATTCGTTACCCTCCTATATAGCTCCGCCCACATTTCTCTCCTCCTCTCCCACTAACATCCCCCCTCCCTCCACCTGCAACTGTTACCAGATCAGATGAGGCAGAAACCAAGTCGCTGGTGGAAGAAGTGTGGACCCTTGATCTGTCCGGAGCTGTACACTCATAGATAGTGCCCCACAGTCTAGCCTAGATCTAGGAACATAAAGATCGTTCCTCTGCCTTGTGCTACTGCTTGAGATATCGTTTATGGTCGGGAGTTTATCGAACCAGTTAGGATAGAAATTGTTTTGAAGTTTAAATATATTTACAGCTATGTCATATGTAAACTTTTTTGATACTGTTAACTATTCTAGTTGTTGGAGTATGGGCGTAACGTGGTCATATTTTCTTGCACCTACAACTACTTTTGAAGCAAAATTCTGTAACTTCTGTACATTATGCAAGAAAGTTTGATTAGTTTTGCCATAGATAACAAGGCAGTAGCACAAGACAGAGAAGACTAGAGATTCTATAACAATTTTCCTAGTATCAATGTTAAAATTATCTCTAACTCTATTTATGTATAATAAGGTCCCCATAACCTTTTTAGTAATTTCATTGATGTGTTTATCGAATGTCATCGTACAGTCGATAAACACACCAAGGTTTTTCACATGTTTACTAGGTATAATATTACAGTTGTTAAGATGAATTACAGTGTCTTCTGGTATCTTATTTACAAGTTGTCTGGATCCTATAAATATACATTGAGTTTTGGTATCATTAAGCATCAGACCGTTTTTACTGAGGTATTTCTTAGCTTGAGTTAGGGTGTTTTCTGTTCTTTTAATTAAGTCACCTAACTCATTTATAAATCCACTGTGTAACAACTGAGTGTCATCGGCATACTGGATAAGAAGGCAGTTGTTAATATTGGCCTTCGAGTCATTAACAAACAAATTAAAAAGAATTGGCCCCAGAATAGATCCTTGAGGAACTCCATAATTTATTTTAGATGAAGAAGAGAGAATGTTGTCAATGCGTACTAATTAGGTCCTGTCATTTAGATAATTTTCGAACCAAAATCTATCGATGTTATTATGAGTGAGTTTATTTAATAGAAATGAGTGGTTAATGCTGTCGAAGGCTTTGGACAAGTCACATAAAGTTAGCAATGATATATGTTTTTTGTCCATATTATTATACATTTGGTTAGTTAGCATGGTTAAGGCTGTCTCAGTGGATAGTTTGTGACGAAATCCATGCTGGCTATGGGATAGGATATCATTTGATTCGAGGAACAGCTTTAATTGATTACACACGATTCTTTCTAAAATCTTAGATATAGTTGGCAGGAGAGAAATGGGCCTATAATTATTAATATTTTCCCTGTCCGTTTTTATGGATGGGGACTACAATGGATTGTTTCCATAGTTTTGGAATTTTCCCAGTTAACAATGGATGTATTTATGATACAGGTGAGATATGGGATAATGACAAAGAGGGAATCTTTAATATATGTTGAAGTTATGCCGTCAATTCCTGCAGAGCCTGTGGTCTTTACTTGTTTAATCGTTAATATGATATCTTGAGGACTGACTGGTTGGGGTCTAAATGAGGTAATGTTGTTATTTTGGCTTATAGTTGGGGTTAAAATATTATCTGATTCACCCATGGCTTCCCTCGACTTTTCAAAGGCTTTCTCTCCAATGCTAGTAAAATACTTGTTAAAATCATCTGTTCTCTGTTGAATGTTGCTGTGACCATGATTTATATTAGGTTTATTGTTTGGGACAATGTTGTTAATAATTTTCCAAGTCCCTGCTGTGTTCCCTTTATTCTCATTGAACTTTTGATGGTAATACTCTGTCTTTGCTTTATATCGTATGGATCTTACTTGTTTATTTTTAGATTTATACTGTGCTTGTAAAGTTATATTAGATCTGTTCTTTTTAAGTAGTACAAGTAAATTATCTCTCTCTCTCATATGGGAGCGAATCTCATCGTTAATCCATGGGGCAAAAGGCTTCTTAACTTGCTTATTGACCATCGGAGCACAAGTATCAAGACATGAGTTAAACACAATAGTAAAAATGTCAACTTGCTTATCTACATCGTCAGTTATCATTATTTGGTTAAGGGTGGGAGCTTTATTTAGTAGAAGGTCAGAGAATAAATCAGCATCATAAATGGTCATATCACGGAAAGTTTTGAATACAGTAACACGTTTAGGCTTATTCATATCAATTAAAACAGAAATTAGTTCATGATCACCTACTATCTTGGGGATAACATCAGTATTGACTATGCTTTCTGGCTTATTTATAATTATAACATCCAGTAAGGTGGATGAGCTTGAAGTGACTCTTGTTGGCTTGTCAATAATTTGATGAAGTTTGTTAGTGGATATTATTTTACTGTTTGTTCCCTAAAGATAGCAGGTCATCATTAATATCTCCTAATAAATACAGTGGTTTATTACGAAGAATCATGATTTTAAATAGGTCATTAAGGTAATTAAAGGTGTTATTCAGAGCTTTAGGGTGGCGGTAAATACAACCTACAATAATTGAAGGTAATTTCCTACACTGTACTGTTAGCCATATTTCTTCTATGCCGTCAGGTTTATCAAGGTTAGTGGTCACATCTTTACACTGTAGAGAGTTTTTAACATATATACAAACTCCACCACCACGACCCTTATCATCACGAAATATTGTGTAGTAATTAATTTGTACATATTTTTCTGGGGTATCAGGAAGTAGCCAGGTTTCGCTCACACACAGTATATCAATATTTCTATTAATGATAGTAGAGTTAATTTCATCAAAGTTGGCCTGAAGGGACTGAGCGTTAATGTGTTCTATTGTGATACAATCTCTTTCCATTTTGTATAACTTAACGGCCCTGTCTTCTTCGCCATACCCCTAATATTTATAATTGTTACACAGGCGGCTCATGTGACCTAGGTTCTGGCAATTTGAACATCTCACTTTATGGTCATACCTACAATTAAGTTGTCTGTGATTAAATTCACCACAGTTAAAGCAACCTCCTTTCCTCGGGTATTTATTTGTATGACCATGCTGTCTTTCATATGAGTCACATTCGTTCTGCCTAAATTGTTCACGTGGTTGCGGGCGGAAGTGTGGAGTGCGTGTATGTGTGCCTCTCTGCCCACCATCTCGGCGCCAGGTACTGTGGGCAGCATGTTGCTCATTCCCGCCATCACTTTCCTGTTTGTGCCAACCTCCACGATTGCGATGTTGCACTCTCTGATGCGCACCACGATTGGAATAATGAGGGATGTGTACTTGTGTGCGAGAAGGGGGACGATTTAGGTCACGTCCAGGTTGATCCTGCCCTCTGTTCACCTCGTGTATATCAGGGCGTGAGGTGTCCTGCTCCTCCAGTACCTCCCACCTGTTTTTATATGTGTGGGTGATGCTGGGTGGGGCTGGGGGTGAGGCAGGGCTGGGTAGTGGGTCAGCGTGGGTCAGGTCACGGCGAGTCAGGTGAGCCCCGTGTTTTCCCGCCACCTGCCAGGCGCCAGAGTCCCTAGTGTTGGGGGTGGGGGTCAGTCGCTTTCCTACGTTGTTCCCGCGTGGTTTTCTGATAAGGTTTGAATTTTCCTTAACCTTCTCCCAATTCATGCATTCGTTTAGAGCCGGATGTTGTGAAGTTATAGCTTTGAGGAGACGTACCAATCCAGTCCTATTAAGTATAGGCCCTTCGTGCTTGCTATCTATGTTGTAACAGGCGTCGTATATTTCACCTGCGCCAAGCCTGAATGATAGATCAGTATTAATGATGGCGATACCGTTATCATCAGCCCACTTCTGAATGTGTTCGTTCAGTTCATTAATTTTGGCCAGCAGGGTGTCTGATTTAGGGCTGGGTGAAACTTTACAAATGAATATTTCCATGCTATCTTTTTTGTGTTTCAATTCACTTACTAATGCACTGAGGTTGTCAATCACATCCGACGGGGCTCTACTTTCAATGGCATCGAATAAACCGCCGTAGATAATACACTTTTGTGGTGCCCATGATAGCTTTTCATGTACCCAGCATTTTAATAGGTCAATATTTGCTTCGTCTAGAGTTCTAATTTCACAATTAGCATGAAAATCCGACACTTTCATACTCTTTAGGTTCATGTCACCAAGTAGTAATGTATCTTTCTTTGGTTTTACAGTGATGGTTGTGTTGGCAGTTAATTGTTGTTCGAGTTTTTCAAGACGTGTGTTAATGTCATTTACCTGATTAGAGATAGTGTTCTGGTGGTCACGGGCAAGACCAATAAGAATAACAGGTCTTGTCATACAAGGGCAAAAATGTGTCCCGCTCGCGCATGACGTCACGGCGAGGATACACCACAGAACAAGTTGCCAAACAGTGATAAACAGGCTCATTTTCTAGTCGGTTGACAGTAGGTCAAAGGTGATACAGGTCATCTCTCTATAGTGTCCATCAAGTGCCCAGTGTGAAAATGCCATGCAACTGCATGTGCAGTGTTTGGGTGAGATTCTTTCTGTAAGAAGAAAGGGTTGCAACATAAAATTTCATGTCTTCCCCACCGATACAGAATCCTGATCTCTTTCCATCTCTTTCTCTTTGTGAGTGTATCTGTGTGTGTGTGTGTGTAGTACCAAGGCCAAGATATATATCTCTTGGCCTTGTGTAGTACAATGCTTAATTTTTAATGAAAAATCACACGGACATACTGCAATGTAGCCAAAATAAACACAAAATAGTAATTGGTAACTGCTCAAGTGAGTTGCTGATGCTTATACTTCTCCATGTTTATTTTTTTTATATTGCGGCCTTGTCAAGGTAAAGTACAATGAAAAGCTTAGCAGTCATCTTAACTGTTCGAATTGAAATGCAATTGTAACAGGTTTTTCATACAATAGGGATGAAATTAGACTTGGTGTCCAGTATTTGGGAAGTTTCTGGCAATCACCTATCCCCATCTACCCCCACATTTCCTCCATCTATTCCGTAGAGACCACGTTTCCTCCACTCCAGGTGATGGATGTTCATAAGTACCTCCCATTTGTCTTGGACTGCAAAACAAGTGTTCTATAACATCCTGATTTAGCCTATGTGTGCGTATATATGAAATGCCATATTTTTCTTTCAGCATTTCATATAGTTTGGGCAAAGATTTGGAACACACAATAAGTCCTTTTTGAAACTGGTACATATTTTGTTTCACTCCACAAACTTTCATTGACATGGCTGTATCAAGCATATCATGCAAAACTTTGTTTTGTTGCTCCAAATGAAGTCCATAGTGAATTTATTACTGAATACAAATCTCGAGTTGAATAAATCAAACCAGCTGTCCACTAATCACTCAGACATACTCGTCGATCAGCTGACATAAGCAATCATGTACCTCTCCCTGAAGAAGTTATTAGGTTTTATGTTAGATGTAGGGTATTCTTCAGGATACGTATATTAAACAGAGAAATGGGTAGCAGCAAAAGAAAGCTAGCAAATAAAGTATGCAAGTCAAAGAAATGAGATGTATGACAATACATGACACTACTGTAATAAATGGCAATATATCAAGTTTGTTTGCAAATTTTATAGTTTACATTTAACTTGCACGTTCAACTTAGGCTAATTGTGTTTAAACATGGTATGCATGAATGTTCAATGAATGGAAGGGAGATGAAAGGATGGTGAGGGCATATAGTTATCTTAAACTTAACTCCTAATCACCATTAGATCATTCTCATTACACTACTCCTCTCACAACCTTTTTCATTTTTCATAATTGCTTCCTAACCTGGGTAATTTCATCTGATGATAACTAGAACAAAACGATAAAAGCCGACAGGATATTGAACAGAGAAAGAAGAAAAAACTTTGTCACGGGATCACGGTATGCCCGCCTGTAGGCGACCTCACTCCCATACCTGTCACCATGTGAGGTGATTGGGGGCAGAGGCTGGGGGGGTTGTGGGGGGGAAAAGGAGAGAAAATGGGGGTGAAGTCCACCACGCCATGACGTCACTACAGCTGCGCAGTACCACTGGCTGACAAGACCTGTTAGTGTTATTGGTCTTGGTCACGGGTAGAGGTCGGGGCTGCCTCACGTGATGTATCTGCCTCACGTGGTGCGTCTGTCTCTCGTGGGATGCTTGCTTCTAGCACTGTCACTCGATCATACAATATTTGTAGCATTTCACTTATTTTTATCACTGTTTCACTTAAATTTGTGGGTTCACTGTAGATATTATTTCTGTTTACCGGATTGGTATTCTGTCCGGGGCTTTCACTGTTATCGTCGGTAGGTGCGGCACTGGATGGTTTTGCTTTCTTTTGTTACTCCATTATCATATCAATTAGCACATTTTTGTTCACCCACAAATTTGTTAGAGAGAGAGAGAGAGAGAGAGAGAGAGAGAGAGAGAGAGAGAGAGAGAGAGAGAGAGAGAGAGAGAGAATTGTATATATGTGTAAGTGACAGGAAACGTGTGTGTGTGTGTGTGTGTGTGTGTGTGTGTGTGTTGGGTTCGTACTATCCCTATCGTTGACTGAGGTGTTATCATTGCCTGTGCTTTTTTAATCCTGACTTCAACAGATGTTTGTTGTGAAAGTTGTAGTACAAACTCCTTTACCACACCCGGTACACTCAACACCAACACTTACTGTATGTGTCTTGTCTCGTCTGTAATAAAGTTGTATGTAGTACAAACTCCTTTACCACACCCGGTACAATCAACACCAACACTTACTGTATGTGTCTTGTCTCGTCTGTAATAAAGTTGTATGTAGTACAAACTCCTTTACCACACCCGGTACACTCAACACCAACACCTGTATGTGTCTTGTCTCGTCTCAAATAAACTTGGATAATTATACAGTTTTGGGAATTGGTGATGTAATAATCCAAATCCAAATCACCCAAGTAAGTCAGACCCAGAAATTGATCCATTTAAATTCTAGTCGTACCCACGGGGAATCGAACCCCGGACCAGAGAAATCTTAGGCGGTAATTCTACCGGGTAAGCCAAAAAGTACTCCATTGGCGTAGCTTTCAAATTCCGCCTTTAACTCTCAGGTCCGGCCACTACACAGTTTTACCCCTAGGTATGATCAATTTCAGGGGTCTGGCAATTCAACAGACCAACTTAACAACGTGGTAGCGTGTAAGAGGCCGAACGGACAAGGCTGACGCAGGAACCATGGCACACACTGACCATCCTACCGCTGCCACCAAATGTAATGTCCCGTTTTGCTCGCTGCCACCAGGTGAACTCTTTTTTGGGGTCTAGTCACCTTAG
Source organism: Petrolisthes cinctipes (assembly GCA_033782935.1). Lineage (NCBI taxonomy): Eukaryota > Metazoa > Arthropoda > Malacostraca > Decapoda > Porcellanidae > Petrolisthes > Petrolisthes cinctipes. Next base: position 171,566 of record JAWQEG010005458.1, on the reverse strand, counting down.
ACCCTAAAATGACTGAACAAAAAAACACATATGGGGTAAAATCCTTAGCTGATAGATCCAGGGAAGAGAAGACGACACCAAGATGACCTCTGGACGTTTATTAATTCTTCCTTAACACAGTTTGCTCAGGTACATGGTCTCCATGGGAATTCTGGACACAAAACTAGGACGATACTCCAGTCCTGGGCTTCCAACAAACTCACTCCCGTTCATAAACCCTAAAGATTGTACATTTTGCTGATGAAATGGTATTTACATAAGATATCACAAAAATAAAAGAAATAAACATATGATAATCAATGCAATAATATGCTCCATAGAAAATACTGTATAGTACTAATATTACCACTCAGTACTGGTACTTCCTCAACTAATAGGAATCTTTATAAATTTATATACTGTTGTAAATTACTCAAATAAGCATTCTCAAAGCAATAAATGCACTTTATGGAAATCACCTAACCTACAGATATGCATGGAATACTATCATCTCCTTAAACCTACACATACATCTTAATATATTAAATACAATTGTACCAGGTTAAAAAAATAAGATTTATCATTCCTGAAAGACAAATTTACATAACATAACCTTCACTTATACATCGAGTATTATACGTATATATCGTAACTGTTTTAATTCCATACCTCACAATTATTACAACCTTCTAATTATAATGACAACCTATATTTTAATAAATGACATGGTGATAAATCAATAACTTACCTCTCAAAGAGGGGAAGATAACACAAATTAATAATGACTTGGAAGGCCTCTCTCTTACCCAAGTAAGCGAGCTGACGACATGACTCCAAGTGACGCCTCAGGCGGGAAAGAGGGACGCCACGAGCAAGGTTACACAACTTCTACGTTACATCCCACTCAAAAAAGTTATCTAGTTGATTGATCACCATTTACAAATCTATAATATTGAACAATGTTTCAACCCACAACACCACAACTCCTACTTGCTGTACCTAACTATACAAAGACATCAATAGTAAGAACTAGTTTTTTACAAGGTTTTCCCTCCAACACAAAGGCGTAATATTTAAACTCAAAAGAACCCATTTCGTTTCCCACTACATATCATATTATTGTATTTAAATATTGTTATGGGAAAAAATTCTTAGTATAACTGAATTGTAAACAATCCTCCCATTACAGTGATTCCTGTATTTTTATAATGAACATAATCCTTCAAGTTAGACGGGAAGGGCTTTTTATTTAATTGAGAAACTCTGAATATCAGAGATTTCACCAGTAAAATTATTGACCATTAAATTCGTTCAAGATTAACTTGGACTACTTTATGAAGGTAAAACAAATTTTTGTGGTTAATGTGTGTGTGTGTGTGTGTGTGTGTGTGTGTGTGTGTGTAAAAATCTGAAATGTTTGTGTTTCTCCCTAGAGAGAGAAAAGTTGTTTGGTAATTGTTACACAAATATAAATAATTTGTCTCGTTTCCAATAAAGTATACTACATTAATTTGACATGAAGTAACAACATTATAATTTACAAATAATTAGATAATTGCTCGGAGTACACTGAAATTTATTATCTAATACTTTTTTTTTTTTAATATATGTTCCGACACTGGACATAGGCTTCATCAAGCCCGTTACCGTGGCCCAGGTCAACTGCTACTCACACACACATACGTCACGACTTCCGAACTGGTACCCAGCCACTGAGGGAGGGAAGTGAGGGTAATTACCAAATACTGCAGCTGTTATGGTACCAGCGAGGGTGTTTTACGACGTTCGGTGGCCTTATAGTTATTACCTTAAAACAACTGCTCGTCAGCACAATGAATTAATTATGTTTGCAAATATTCGGGGGCTTCACTCCAACATTAACTCGGTACACTTACTTCTTCAAACCGAAACCCCTAACATTCTTTTCCTCACTGAATGCCAGGTTACTCCCTCTTCTGACCTGACTAACTACAACTTTCCAGGCTATATTTTAATGTCAAATTTTAGATCAAAGGGAGGCGTTTGCTGTTTTGCTAGATCAACAATATCCTTGAAGAACATTTTCAATCTCGCATCACCAGATTTTGATTACTCAATTTACAAGCTAAATTCTTCAGGCTCAGTTAAATATTATTGTTGTATTTACCGATCACCAAATGCCTCCCCAGATAATAGCCTCTTTGATTCCCTGACCTCCATTCTTTCTGATTTAAACATTAATGCTGCATCTGATATATCCTTACTGGGTGATTTTAATGTCCACAATGTTGAGTGGCTCACTCATTCGGCCAGAACTGATGAACCTGGGCTTGAATGCGAGTTATTCGCAGACTCATTCAATCTCACCCAACTAATCAAGCACCCCACTCGCATACCTTGATAATCCAGAACATAGACCGCACCTACTTGATTTGTTTCTTACTACTAATCCCGAAACATATAGTGTTGAAGTGAGGTCCCCTCTTGGATCCTCAGACCATTGCCTCATTGCAGTCTCCTGTTCCCACTCCTCCCTACCCATCCACTCTGAACCCATCCGAGTGACCAAATGGCACTATGATGCTGCAGATTGGGTGGGGTTCCGTGACTTTTTAATTAACATTCCTTGGTCATCATTTTACTCTACTGACACAGATAGCTTCCTGAACCATATTACTGACTTTATAAAAGTAGGAATGGAAACATATATCCCTCACCATCAATACTCAAAAAGATCTAACTCTCCAAAATGGTTTGATCACAGCTGTGCCAGAGTTACAGAACAAAAATCAATAGCCTATAATGCCTATACAAAGTCGAAAACTCTTCAGTCATACAATTATTTCAAAATTGTCAGATGCCATGCTAAAGCTGTAACTAATTTAGCCAAATCTAACTTCATACATAAACAAGTCAATAAATTACTGAATAATCCTAATGATAATAAGATCTTTTGGTCAACAGTAAACTCATTCAAATCTAACTTCATCCATGGTTCATCTATTCCCCCTTTAAAGAATAGCAATGGAAATCTCATATGTGATCCACGTGGTAAAGCAAATCTTTTGGCCAATATCTTCGCCACAAATTCAAACCTCAATGACACTGCTCAAAACACTCCCATATTGAATTTTAACTCCACAGAAAGTCCACCCTAAATAATTCATACAAGACAAGTGCGGACCATTTTGGAGAATCTCTCTATCGACAAAGCTCCAGGGCCAGATGAAATTGCTCCCACTGTATTAAAAAATTGCTCAAAAGAATTAGCTCCAATTCTCTCAAAATTATTTCGTGTATGTCTCCATACCTCGTCCTTCCCAGCCGCCTGGAAAGAAGCCAATGTACAACCAATTCCCAAAAAAGGAGCTACCGCAAATCCATCAAATTACAGACCAATTGCCATCACGTCTACTCTCGGTAAAATATTTGAAATAGTTCTTAACAATCACTTTGTAAAGCACCTTGAGAAAAATCATCTGCTAAATGATAAGCAATATGGCTTTAGACAGAGACGATCTACTGTGGACCTGCTCTGTTATTTCACAGATAACATATTTCAATCAACTGATAAATATGGAGAGACTCACACAATTTGCCTTGATATATCTAAAGCCTTTGACAGAGTATGGCACAGATCATTACTGTCTAAGCTTCCACATTATGGCCTTCAATCTTTTGTTCCCCTAATTAATTCATATCTTAGCAACAGAAAATTACGTGTGATGGTAGATGGTCTGTATTCCGACTTTCATCCCATTAATGCTGGTGTTCCTCAAGGAGCGGTCTTGGCTCCAACTTTGTTCCTCATTCATATTAATGATCTTTTGTCAGTTACTCAGAATTCAATTCACTCCTATGCTGATGATTCAACTATTCACAGTTCCTTCTCATTTAATGATAGTTTTACTCAACACAATATTTTAGAATACAAACTTGCCACTTCAATTTCATTAAATGAAGACTTAACGAAGATCTTTGAATGGGGACAAAACAACCTAGTTTCTTTCAATGCAAATAAAACTAAATACATCCCGTTCTCAAATAGATCAGATAATCAAGATTCTCACATTATTTTCAATAATACAAATATCCCCAAGTCCCACAGCATTGATCTCCTTGGTGTAACTTTAAATGAAAACCTCAGTTGGACTCCCTATGTAAAATCCATTGCCAAAACTGCATCTAGGAAGATGGGACTTTTATACAGAGCTTGTAATTATTTGACTGACGAGCAGATAGCAGTAATATATAAGAGTCATGTGCGTTCCCAGATGGAATATTGTTCACCTCTGTGGGCTGGTTGTGGATCGGTGGTGTTAAGACAATTAGATAAAATTCAAAACAGAGCTATCAGACTGATCAATAATCCTATGATCACTAATGAATTCCCTCCCTTATCAGTACGTAGAAATGTTGCTTCCCTTGCACAATTTTATAGATACTTTTATAAGAAATGTTCGGATGAACTTGCCTTCGCGTCTTCCCACGGAGGACTAGGGCAGCTGAGAATGCGCATGAGTTCACACTGACTCCTCCACGTTGCAGAACAACTGCTTACAAAAATTCATTTACTCCCCGTACTACTTCCCTGTGGAATTCTCTACCAAGGGAATGTTTTCCAGCAAGTTATAACCCCCAGCAATTTAAATCCAGTTGTTTTAAATATTTTATGAGTGGAGGATGCCAATAGGCAAATGGAACCATTTATTTATTTGTTTTTTCCTTTCCTCCACTCACTATATGTAAATAAAAAAAAAAAAAAAAATTCGGAAGAGTAAATATTCTCAGACCCTCACCTGAGAGGATCGATCTCCCGACCTCTAGGTTACGAGTCCAAAACACTAAGCACTCGGCCACCTCCCCTACATGTTTATTTCTTCCTCCACTGTCCCTATGGATGCTGCCATGACACTATCTCAAGGCCACACACACATTAACACACATACATATTTTATTTGTATATGTAACATGTATTTTGTGTAATATTAAAAGATTTACAGTATATATTAGATATATTGGTACATCCTGTGATAAGTCTTGCAGACAGTCGTATATACAATAGGGTGGAGGGTAGGGTGTGTGAGGAGAAGGAGAGAGGAAGGATGGAGGGTTGGGAGGGAACGATGACGTAAGGGTTAGAAGAAGGAAGAGTAGGAATGAAGGAAAGGGAAGAAATTGTAGGAAGAGATAGGAGAAAAAGGTTAAGGGGAAGGAAGTGAGGATTGGAGATGGTAAAGGAGAGGAATAGAGAGATATGAAGCTGTAAAGGAAGGAAAGGAAGAAGAGGGGTAGGGGAGGGAAGGTAAGGGTAGGTAGGGTATAGAAAGGGGAGGGAGAGGAACGAATAGGAGAATGTAAAGGTATAAATTTTATATTTGTCATCTTGGTTAGTGGGAAGGGTAACACATTGAGGAATATTGTGTCAGATATTAATTTTATGTTTGTCATCTTGGTTAGTGGAAAGGGTAACACATTGAAGATGTTAAAACTAGAGTCACAACAGTCACTTATCGTTCATCATTATTTGTCTCTCATACAACCTCTTTTCTCTGCCTAATATGTTACCAAGTCAATGTATTTACTAATACATTACACATATAGTATATTGGTTTTCTTGGTGTGTTTTGTGTTGTCCATGTTGGTGTTCCTCCTGTCCTCTACAACACACACATGACTACTGTGTAAGCTGTGGACAACAAAGGTTAGTATACACACAACCACAATGTTGTTAATTAAGTCACGAGAGAGAGAGAGAGAGAGAGAGAGAGAGAGAGAGAGAGAGAGAGAGAGAGAGAGATCACTATGACACTTACCTAGAGAAAGATTTTTAGGATTCAAATCGCGAGTGTCATAATTACACTGTTAACATGCGATGGAGAAAAGTAGATGAAAGAAAATTGGAGTTTGTATTTTTATGACATATACTAGATGACTATAAGATATATTAATCTCAGAGTATAGAAATAAATTACACTATATCATCATGTCAGCCAATTATCACAGAAAGAATAAGGAAATCTGCCAGTAACACACACACACACATCACAATCATTTACTGCCTTTTCTGCCATCCACTCCGAGCACTCATCGGACCTGCCCTGATCGACCACATCATCGTCACATCAGACCGTCTTAAGATCCAGTTTCCTTCTTCCAAGCTAGTTATCTGTGGTGATTTTAATGAATTAAATACTAGCAACCTTCAGTTACAGCTTTCATTAAAGTAAGTTGTAGACATTCCAACCAGTGGCAATGTGGTAATTATTTCCCACAGAGCAGCGTTAACGACATAATATCAGCAATTATTGTTGTTATTTAACATTTATATTGCCAGTAGTTACAGCCATCTAAAACGATTCTCGAATTTATTTATATAATTATAATACCAAAATTTCGAGCCATCTAAAAAGATACTCGAACTTAATTAAAGAAATAATCACATAACATCACAAATCCAAGAAATCAGTCGAATATCTCGATAATATATTTCTGGGTTGTGAAGCACTAAATCATAAATTACCAGGTTTAGTCTGGAAGCCGGAAAGATAGTACTTACGGAGGCAGTGAAGAGAACACACCATACAGAGTGGATTATACAGGCGGGGAGAAGTGTTAGAGGGAATTCTCACATACGTGCAATACAAAAGAACTTAATACACAACCACGTCTGGACATCAAGCTGCAACTCCAATACAGCTTAACAAAACAATATATCGTTCACTTCTCATGATAAGTATCCGATTATATACCAGCTGCCCAGTTAGGTAGGATAAGGATCGATTTAGAGATAACATTACGACACAGGAAAAAGAAAAAGAATAAAGGAAGTTTCATTGCCATTCGTAACGTAAATTTACAACATATGATATATTGTTTTTTTTATACTTCTTTTATACCTCGGGACTGTAGGCTGTCAGTAGCCCGTGACTCTTGCGAGGCCCCGAGATTATTGGGTGTCTCACTAGATGAAACAGTGAAGCTTTTTGGTGATGTTGGTACCATAGCTTCTCTTCTGCCCCACTCGATGACGACACCTTATTTATACACGTCAATATCACTATCACTACATATGATTATAAATCATTCTACAATGAGCAACATACTAAAACAATTAAGATTCATTTGTTTAGTGAAGGAGTTAACTTCGAACTCGTAAGTAAATATACGAAAGCCCGTGTGAAAGTTTTGTGTGAAAGTTGTTGTTAATCGAGGTCGGCTAGGGCGGTCGGGACAAGTAGATTTCATAACGGGCAACATTACCTTAGACCTAGTGTTGACTGACATTTTGGTAACCAGCTTTACCCTGCCCCCCCAACCCTTCCCTCCCCTGGGATGCACCTGACTCAACCTTAAGGTCAGTGGATCACCTGGTACCCCTGGACTGAAGTCATCACTGAGACAGACTTATACACCAAGTGGAATAATATTGTTATCACCTCTACTCTACACACCTGACACAGCCTTAAGGTCAGTGGATCACCTGGTACCCCTGGACTGAGGTCAAGACAGACTTATACACCAAGTGGAATAATTTTGTTATCACGTCGACTCTACACAAACATAAACAGGTTCAAACGGCTCAGAAATAAAGTAATCAGAGAAATTGCCAAGGCAAAGAAAAACCACTATCCAAGTAAACTTTACAGTTTAAAACAAACAAATAATTTTCAATGGTTTTCCAAAATATAACATCTGTGTGGACTATCAAATAATTTCTCCACTATCCCCTGTGTCTCCCATCTCTCTCACTCTGAATCCAGTGACAAAATGAACCATCACTTCTCCACCATCTGTCAGACCCTCCCTTCGCTTGACTACACGAAGCTCCCCGGCTATCTACCCTCTCCATCCTTACATCACTCTTGTGCACTTTGAAGAGTTTGTTTGCTTTCCCATCAAAGCCTTGTCTGGCCTGATGGAGAACATTTTATCGGATGTAGCTTCCTGTCTGGAGGCAAACTCAGTCATATCAGAAGACAACGAGTTTTTACAATAGGATAAATGGCCGCCTTGGCAGCCCTTACCCAATATCCCCCTCTTCTCAATCATTCCTCAGCATGGGTTACAGATATCCATCTCATCCACCTCTACCAAGCAATGTGTGGAGGCCTCTTCTGACTGCTGGGAATCTGCTAATGTGAATTGTTTGCCTCTCACTGCCAAGACCGTCAAGAATACTTCGGCTGTGCATGACGTACTTGACTCTCAGTCTTCTTTGCCTGGCTCTGGTGCTTCGACCCCTACCCACTCCTGGTCCTCGTCTCATTCTCCTGCGTTTGCCCTAGGTGACACATGAGTCAAGCTCTCCTTTTCTATGGACATGAAGCTGCAGTGGTTGTTTGTCGTTAACAAGGCCCTCCAACTACAGCATGAACTGGCTGAAGTAAAGATGTCTGCAGTCACATCCCAGTTCATCATCATCTCCAGAAAGTGTCAGGACATCATCGAGAGAGTCAAGTATGGTGAATATTTTTGTCTCTCCCTCACATTCCTCAGGGTTCGCCTGAGAGGCCTCGTGGGGTTGCATAGTCCCCAAGCAGACTTAAAGAACCCCAGCTTCATAGTCCCCAAGCAGACTTAAAGAACCCCAGCTTCATAGTCCCCAAGCAGATTTAAAGTACCCCAGCTACATAGTCCCCAAGCAGATTTAAAGTACCCCAGCTTCATAGTCCCCAAGCAGACTTAAAGTACCCCAGCTTCATAGTCCCCAAGCAGACTTAAAGTACCCCAGCTTCATAGTCCCCAAGCAGACTTAAAGTACCCCAGCTTCATAGTCCCCAAGCATACTTAAAGTACCCCAGCTTCATAGTCCCCAAGCAGACTTAAAGTACCCCAGCTACATAGTCCCCAAGCAGACTTAAAGTACCCCAGCTTCATAGTCCCCAAGCAGACTTAAAGTACCCCAGCTGCATAGTCCCCAAGCATACTTAAAGTACCCCAGCTTCATAGTCCCCAAGCAGACTTAAAGTACCCCAGCTTCATAGTCCCCAAGCATACTTAAAGTACCCCAGCTTCATAGTCCCCAAGAAGACTTAAAGTACCCCAGCTTCATAGTCCCCAAGCAGACTTAAAGTACCCCAGCTACATAGTCCCCTGCCCTGCCTCCCATCACCTCTCACCTATCAATATTCCATCTTAAGTCCTGCTTCAACCTCATACCTCTATCTTACACGGCTTGACTCCTTTCCAGTTTTTGCTCAAGTCAACCAATACAATGTCATCCAAGAATAAAGCACTACATGTAACCTCCTCTCTAACATCTGTAGTCATCTCATCCATCACAAGATCGATAATGTAAGGGATGAGAACCGACACTCTTCCGTCATTCTAACAACACTTCTTTCTCGAGCCGTTGCTCCTGCATACATACTGTATCTTGCAGAACAATTACATACATCTTAGGAACTTCTTTCACCTTCATACATCTCCAAACTTGAAACTGCCTTGAAACCCGATCATACACTTTCTCCAGATCAATGAACACCAAGTGTAGCTCTTTCTACTTCCTTCTGTACTTCTCCATTGTCTGTCTCAAAGAAACTATTGCATCCACTGTCCCTTTTCTGGTATAAACCCGAACTGTTCTTCTCTTACACAAGTTTCTCTCCATATTCTCACTTCTATCTAATATAGAACTCAAGCATAGTTCTCCATCATCTGAGACATAGATTTTTTGCCTCTGTAATTACTACTCTCCTAGATGTCTCCTTTCTCTTTATAAATCAGTACCACTACACTCGTGATACATAATTTCTGACCAGAGTGTGATGAGCAGAAAGCTTTGAATCGCCTGGTATTGCTCATTTCCCCTCCCAGTCCACCTATAGAGGCTGAGTTCGAATGCAGGGTATGTGTGGTGCCTCCTGCCGTTCGTCTGGTCAGAGATTACGTATCACGAGTGTACATTGTAGCCAGCAAATCTCATAATATATTTACTCCTTCTCTCCCTAAACATTTCCACTCTTTGATTGGTAATACCATCAGGACCAACTGCCTTTCCTTCTCTCATTTTTAGTAACGCTATCTGTACTTCAAATCCGTTAATATCCTGTACTTCTCTTACACGCTAATTTCCATCCTCTATCATTCTCCAATCGTTCTCCTCATTCAATAATTTCTCAAAATAATCATTCCACTCTGTATTTACACCATCCTTATCTGTCAACACTCTCCCTCCTCATCCTTGATCTACTTGATGTGTGTTAGATCTTTGGTGGCTTTGTTTCTGTTCTTCGCTATCCTATACATATTCTTCTGTCCCTCTGTCGCCTCTAGCTGCTCATAGAAATCATTCGTTACTGTCGCCTTACCCTGTGCTATTGCTCCTTTGTATTCTATACACACCACTTTCCAAGACTCTCTAATCTCTTTCGAAACATTCGTGTCGTAGGCTCTCTTTGCTTCTTTCTGTTTACTGATTTTCTCCAGTGTATCCTGGTTCAACCACCAAGTTTCTTTATATATTTTGTTGTTCTTTACCAAATGTTTTGCCGACAATTTCTTCCCCTTTTCAAATCACATTAATATTTTCTTTCCACCAGGTCTTCAGATTTTATTCTTGTTTGATGTTACTCAGAAATGCTTCTATGAAAGTCTCCCTCAGTTTCAATCTCCACCCTTTAATCTTTGGTTCTCCCTTCCAAGTTCAAATTCCCTCAGTAAAATAATCTGATACAACTAATCACACACAACCCCCCCCCCCTCCAAGCCTGTCCCCCTATTCCTGCAACCCCCTAAACCCCCCCGCACCCATAAGCACACACAACCCCCCACACCAAGCTTGTCCCCCTATTCTTGTAACCCCCTAAACCCCCCCCCCGGCACCCCCTTAACACACACAACCACCCCCAAAGCCTGTCCCCTTATTCCCGCACCCCCCTAAACACCCCCACACGACCCTAAAAAAAACGAAACACTTTCCCCTCTTATCGTTTTACAATTCTTCAGTTCAGCCAGTTGCCCTCTCCTATACAAAATAATATCTATCTGTGTCTGCCTTACTACACTGCTGTATGTAGCATAATTTTTGCACGTAAAGAAAGTGTTACAAATTGCAAGATGAAATGCCACTGTGAAATGCACTCTTCATTCTCCTTCCTCATTCATCTCGCCGATGCCATGTCCGCCATAAACTCTACCCATATTTTCACCAACATGTCTATTTAGGTCACATCCGATAATTACTCTCTCGTCTGCCGACATCGACGTCATGAACTCCTTCATTATTCTCCAGAACTCAATTTTATCTTCCTATTCACATGCTACTTGTGGAACACATCTAGTTACTATGTTCAACACCTTTTCTCCACGACACAACTTTATTCGCATTATTCTATAATATATCCTTTAACCTCCACCTCCTTATCTTTCATATATCCTTGCTGAGAATGATCCACTTCTTCAATAGTTGTTAGCTCCACTGTACAGCATCTTATAACCAATGCCTATCTCCTTTGCCATATTTCATTTCAATCTTCTTTCCTGTAAACACAATATATCCATCTTCTTTCTCTCCATAACATCTACAAGCTCTACAACGCCTGGTAATGCTGCCAACATTTTGGGTTCTGACTCGTTTCCTCTAGGATGATTCCCCTGTATTACTATTGACTGTAGTCTTCCTCACCCACCTCTACTACTACGCCTGGTAATGCTGCCAACATTTTGGGTTCTGACTCGTTTCCTCTAGGATGGTTCCCCTGTATTACTGTTGACTGTAGTCTTCCTCACCCACCTCTACTACTACGCCTGGTAATGCTGCCAACATTTTGGGTTCTGACTCGTTTCCTCTAGGATGGTTCCCCTGTATTACTGTTGACTGTAGTCTTCCTCACCCACCTCTACTACTACGCCTGGTAATGCTGCCAACATTTTGGGTTCTGACTCGTTTCCTCTAGGATGGTTCCCCTGTATTACTGTTGACTGTAGTCTTCCTCACCCACCTCTACTACTACGCCTGGTAATGCTGCCAACATTTTGGGTTCTGACTCGTTTCCTCTAGGATGGTTCCCCTGTATTACTGTTGACTGTAGTCTTCCTCACCCACCTCTACTACTACGCCTGGTAATGCTGCCAACATTTTGGGTTCTGACTCGTTTCCTCTAGGATGGTTCCCCTGTATTACTGTTGACTGTAGTCTTCCTCACCCACCTCTACTACTACGCCTGGTAATGCTGCCAACATTTTGGGTTCTGACTCGTTTCCTCTAGGATGGTTCCCCTGTATTACTGTTGACTGTAGTCTTCCTCACCCACCTCTACTACTACGCCTGGTAATGCTGCCAACATTTTGGGTTCTGACTCGTTTCCTCTAGGATGGTTCCCCTGTATTACTGTTGACTGTAGTCTTCCTCACCCACCTCTACTACTACGCCTGGTAATGCTGCCAACATTTTGGGTTCTGACTCGTTTCCTCTAGGATGGTTCCCCTGTATTACTGTTGACTGTAGTCTTCCTCACCCACCTCTACTACTACGCCTGGTAATGCTGCCAACATTTTGGGTTCTGACTCGTTTCCTCTAGGATGGTTCCCCTGTATTACTGTTGACTGTAGTCTTCCTCACCCACCTCTACTACTACGCCTGGTAATGCTGCCAACATTTTGGGTTCTGACTCGTTTCCTCTAGGATGGTTCCCCTGTATTACTGTTGACTGTAGTCTTCCTCACCCACCTCTACTACTACGCCTGGTAATGCTGCCAACATTTTGGGTTCTGACTCGTTTCCTCTAGGATGGTTCCCCTGTATTACTGTTGACTGTAGTCTTCCTCACCCACCTCTACTACTACGCCTGGTAATGCTGCCAACATTTTGGGTTCTGACTCGTTTCCTCTAGGATGGTTCCCCTGTATTACTGTTGACTGTAGTCTTCCTCACCCACCTCTACTACAACGCCTGGTAATGCTGGCAACATTTTGGGTTCTGACTCGTTTCCTCTCGGATGGTTCCCCTTATTATTGTTGACTGTAGTCTTCCTCAACTACCTCCAGTAGAGATTTCCTTCCATTTCCTCTCCTGTCTTCCACCATGTGAGGTCTCCCTGGGATAGGGGGGTACAAATATCTCCCGAGTATTCCTGCTTGTTGTTAAATGACTAAAAGCGGCTTTCACTTCAATTGTCCCTATTTTAATCTGTTACCTTAGTACTTACTGTCCCACCTCTCAATCACCTTTTTCCTCTGGGGCCATATGACCTTGCTGTTACAGCAACTAATATCAATAAATCAATCAATCAACCACTGTGTGATGTATGGAAACTTCATAAAGACTAGCCTTGTTGCTGAAGAGTTGGACTAATCTCCTGGTACCGTTCAGCCTTGTTGAAGTGTGTCTGGTGTGTGACTGACCATGACTCCATGATGTGTTCTGTTAGGAGTAAACCATCATGTCCTACTGCCTCCACCTCCGAGCCTCCAAGTCCTGGGAACTCGTATCTGTGGAAGTGTCCACGTTGCTTTCAGCCGGTGGTTAACTTGTGTCATGGTTGTGATTGATGCCAGTCCCCAACTCGTGTCTCTACTACCACAGCACTGTATCCACCATCACCTTCCCAGTGTAGGCTATTCCTCCCAACAATCCTGCCCCGCCTCCGAACCTTGCCCTCCTCCAGTTTGTTGCTTATGTCATGGCACGATGTAGTTCCCTTGAGAACCGCTTTTCTGCCATTGAAGCCAGGATTGACTGGCTGGTTGCCTCTTTGTCCGCTTCTAATCCCAAACTCTCCACCGTTGTTGAGACTCAGTAATCCATCATCTCAGTTGTCACCATCCTTACCTTACCGACAAGATGGCTAGTACGGATTCTTGCCTTGAGAAGATTTATGTGTTAGTCTCTTCTCTTGGTTTGTCTCCTTCTCCAGGTCGTTAATCTGCCTCTACTATCCGGACTTCTTCCTCCAAGCATAGGGTTCGCTCTTAATGTCATATCCTGGAGCGTCTGTGGTATCACCAGTTATGTTAAACTCAGTCAACTCATGGTCATTGTTTTTCCTCACCAGCCGAGTATTTTCCTTCTCCAGGAAGTATATCTAGGATGGTCTCTCACCTCTGGACAAACTCTTAACTTGCATACATAGCTTCTAGCCACATCACCTTCTTCTGTACCTCCACCGATCCTGACATGACCTTTCAGCTTCAGGAAGGTACTCTGGATCTCATCCTCACATCTGGACTGACAACATCTCAGAACCAGTGCTCCACGGTGCCAGTATTATTCTCTGTTCATGTCACACTTTGACTTCATTATATTCTACCTTCTGGGTCCACTGCTCCTGCCACTCGTTTACATATTGCTGTAACTGTAAATCATTATATTCTACCTGCTGGGTCTACTGCTCCTGCTACTCATTTACATATTGCTGTGCCTGTAAATCATTATATTCTACCTGCTGGGTCTACTGCTCTTTCCACTCGTTTACATATTGCTGTGCCTGTAAATCATTATATTCTACCTGCTGGGTCTACTGCTCCTGCCACTCGTTTACATATTGCTGTGCCTGTAAATCATTATATTCTTCCTGCTGGGTGTACTGCTCCTGCCACTCGTTTACATATTGCTGTGCCTGTAAATCAAGAGCGGACAACCTTTGTACAGTAGGGTGAAGGTCAGATGAGACTTTCAGGAGCATGTCGCAGACAGCAGTGACAAACGTGAACCACAAAGTGGCTTTGCATAAAAATTTTATTGAAACAAACATACAATTAAGTGAGATGGTTTGGTGACATTGTTCATTGAAGAGTGTTCTTGGTAAACATACAAATTAGTGTGATGGTTGGTTCTACTTGCCATAAACAATTGTTTCAATGTTCAGTTCAATGGATGAGAAACACAACAGAAGAATATCATTGAGGTGACAGTCCGAGAGCTGATAGTGAAGGTGAGACTTGGTGACCAGAGTACCAAGTAGCCTTGACTTGGAGAGAGTGCAGGGTTGACAAACAGTAATTGTCACCAGTATTTGCAGGCCCGATTTTATTATTAATTCGGAGTATGTTCACGGGCCACACAATATGCCTCTTTTGGCCGGATGTTAGCCGCTCCTACTCTAAATATACGATGGACATCGTATTTATGACTCATATGTTACTTACTATTTACCTTTCTTTGCCGGACCAGTTATACTCTGATCTTTTCTTTGCCAGTCATGTCGTTTACAAGTTATTTGTCTCCCAGACACACCTCCAACTTCGTTGTACCGCCCATTCATAGATGCTTTACCCAAGAGAGTTTTATACAGAGTATTTGACAGTAGCTTTATATTCTTGTCTCATAAGAGAGAGAGAGAGAGAGAGAGAGAGAGAGAGAGAGAGAGAGAGAGAGAGAGAGAGAGAGAGAGTTTGTTTAGACGTGGGAAAGACAGAATGAAGATAAACAAATTAAGACTTAAAAGAAATGTGCTCACTGCGAAATAAAACACACACACATTAAACTGGAACAATGACATGTGACAAGGAATGAACACAGAAATATAAAAACGAAAGAAAATGGTTATTGACTGGCAGGTGTGCAGTACAGAAGAGTGTATGGAATTGGAATAGTGTGTCAAATTATAGGACATGTAATATTATAGAGCGGTTTTAGCCCATCAGAATGGTGGAATGTGAAGTTAATTTGTGGGGTAACAAGCACATACACATCTCTGCTTGGGTTCTTTACTTGGTCACCGCTTTTTCTCTGCTTCTGATTTCTACAATATGCCACTCGGAGGCATCACACACAAATAAGGATACTATATATAAATGTGGCATTTCAGAACAATAAAATTAATAATGGATCACTTCCAAAAACAAAAATAATTACAAATTAATAAAGTAATTTGCCTTTTACATAACACTAATGGTGACGTTGCACAAATACAGTAACGTTATTAGTTGCACATTTAACGTACGTAAATGCTGTCAGTGAGTTTCGTAATTACAAAGTCTTCCTTAAGTAATCATCCTACTTACACAAAGTTTAAAACTACACTTTATTATTGTGTGGGTCATGGAATGTTCAGAATTCTTTCAGAAGGTTGTCGGACAGATAATATTAAGAACCACTGACTGACAGTGATGCTTTGGCTAAACATTTATACTAAACTCGTATCAATACCTCACTTAGGGTTGTCATAGATTTCAATCATTCACGGAACATTATTTAAAATATATACTAAATTGCAAGTTTCTCCCTCACGCTTGAGACAAAGGTGGATGTGGAAAACATTATTATGGAGGAGAATGGTAGTAGGAATGTCATGGGTTAGGGAAGGGATTAAATGATTACAAGGTAGGATACAGGTGTATAATAAAGCAAGAAGTATTATGTCTATTTATGATAGTTGTAAGGAGGAGTGAAGCATACACCAAGGGAGAGTTAGGTGAGCAAGAAAAGTCATCAAGAGGGGTGATACTATTGAATACTAATAATCACGATGGATATAATAATTAATAAATACATTAATATGAGTAAGGTTGTGCGCATTATAACTTTAAGGTATACGCCTATTTCTATTTTAATGTCAGTACAATGACAACTTAAAACATAGACTATATCAGAGTGAGTAAGGCATAATACAGACGAGTCAATGAAATGAAACTGATAGGAGAGATTGGGGAATAGAAAGACAAGAAAGAAACAGAGTCCAGTGTGGTAATAGGAAGGAACAAAAGAGGGAATGATTGATAGAGACAATGGAAAGAAGAGTATTTGTCACACTGTATTACCCGTGTTAAACAAATGGTAACGAATAATGTTAAATCACAACAGGGACGAAATATTCATGTTACTAAAATACATGTCGAAGTTTAAATTAATACTTAATAACAACAGAGGTATAAATGGAAGGTTACTTAACACTGAATGGAGAGAGGAGAGGCCAGGAGGGGAAGTACTGTATTTATAGAACAAAAAAAAACATGTAATGGCATAACACGCACTGCCATTATCTATGTTGATGACGTGTGTATCTGGCAACATTATTGTATTCTTGCAACGTTGCCTCTATGACTGAAAATGCTTTGGTATATTGAATAAACAACTTTCTGGCAACATTATATATATTTCTGTGTGTTGGTATCCTTAAACAAAAATCTTCCTGCATCAATATCATATATTTCTTGATAATATTATAATTCCACCTTTTGAACATATATAGTATAATTATAACTTTGAGGAATTTGTTGTTAAATTATTTTAGTTCACATATGGTCATCTGTAATATTAGACATTTAAACCATATATACCTGTCAATTCTATCACATAGAGTGTTCTCTGATTAATAGGAACGTATCATGGACTAAGAAAGACAAACTTCTGGTATTGACTGTACAGCTGTGTTCATGATTCCCTGAGACACATCATGTGGAGGGAACCTGACCCCCTCTATCCTTACTGGACAGTAGGTAGTTGAATCAAACTGTCTGACCAACACACACAGTGAAGCTAACAATAATATTATATTGAGGGAACTTGACCTTCTCTATCCTTACTGAACAGCAGGTAGTTGAATCAAACTGACTGACCAACAAACACAGTGAAGCTATACTTTCTATCTATTTACCATTGATGAAATGAATTAGTTGTTGCCTGTGCAAAATTATAAAAGTGGAATGATGGTGACATTCTTTTCTCCCTCCCTGCCTCCCTCCCTCGCTATCGTTCTCACTCTCTCTCTCTCTCTCTCTCTCTCCCTCTCTCCATACTTGATTAAGCCTCTCTCTCTCTCTCTCTCTCTCTCTCTCTGTTAACACTCAGGAAATCCGCATCGTTGAGGCAAAAATGGAGTGAGTTTATTTCCTCTCTCTCCAAGGTTAACCTCACCAACGAGAACTTTTGGGTGTAAGGTTATCCTCCATACACACGGGTCTGGGACTACAAACAATATTATAGTAAGAACAAAGGGTTTTTATCCCCTTGTATAGCCAATATATAAATATTATCATGTGTCTCACACCAGTTATTACACAGGAGAAAACAAGTTATTAATTATAATTATAACATGTACAATGTGTGTGTGTGTGTGTGTGTGTGTGTAAGACAGTACTACAACCTTATTGGAAACCCTGTGTGAGTTTATTATCAAGAAGAATCTTTCACACATACGGTAAAGTGTTTTGCTGGTATTATTGATTACGTCCTGCACTGATCTATGTTGGATTGTTGTCTTTTGAAATCCTCTGCCTCATTTTAATACTTTCTGACTTTCCTCCATCTCTCCTTACTTTCCTCAGCCTTCTTCCTCTCCTTCTTTATACTACTTCCATTCTTCTGCATCATCTTCAGTCACACCCACCATCCTGATGTCCTCCTTCACTGCACCCATAAACCTTCTTACTTATCTCCCTCTCTTTCTCTTGCCTGGAAGGACCCTCTCCAACATCCTTTTCCCCTCGTACAGCCAGTACTGATGGTCGTGGACCAGAAGCAGTTGAAGACATAACCATTGAGCCACAAGTTCCCAGAGCATTCGAACAATGTGATTCCCCTTCACCTACCCCACCACCCCACACTTGAACACCCCGCCAACCCCTACACCACCGTGGTCACTCACCTTGGAACAATATTATTATTAACTGTTTGCAAAGTTCGAAATAATCGACCTTAATTAACCGCCTCTACTCCTTATGGACTCACTGTTCCCACGCCTTCTTCCTTATTTACACACGGATATTCAGTCTTGCTCCTGTTTACATAAAGTTCCTTTCTCACCTATACATATTTCAAACTCTCCAGCCTTGCCTTGACTTCTTCCAGGCTCTCTCCACATAACACAATGTCGTCCACAATCATCATTGTCCATGGAGACTCCTGTCTCATCCCTTATGTTAATCTGTCCATCACCTTTTCAAATATGAAAGGGCTGAGAATCGATGTTAAGTAGTGGTAGTAGTAGTTGTTGGTGTAGTAGTTGTTGTAGTAGTAATAGTAGTAGTAGTGGCTGTAGTGATAGTAATAGTTGTAGTAGTAGTCATTATAGTGATAGTAGTAGTAATAATAGTAAGTGTAGTACTAGTAGTAGTAATAGTAAGCATTGTAGCAGTAAAGTAGTAATAGTAAGTGTTGTAGCAGTATAGTAGTAATATTAAGTGTTGTAGTAGTAGTAGAACTAGTGAGATATGCTGCTCACCTCACTGTTGTTAGGTTAGGTCAGGTCATACATGTCCTTTACCAACCTCACATACATCTCTGCAACTCCTGACTTCTTCCTAATATTGTACCACAAATCTGCTCAAGGCACCTTGTCATAGGCCTTCTCTAAAAGTCTACAAACACACATTGACACTCCTTCTGGTCTTCTATGTACTTCTCCATCAATATCTTCACAGCCGAATGTATCGTCTCACTAAGTTACTTCTTGATGATTCTCACTTCTCTTTTCAGACTAGCTTCTATAAACCTTTCCTATATCTTCATTGAATTACTAATCAAATGTATATCTCTATAGATTCTGAAGTCCTACACATCTCCCTTGCTTTTGTAAATGTCTCTTAGTTCACTTTTCCTCCATTTCTCTAACATCCTCTTACCTTCAAGGATTATGTTTAACAATCTGGTTAGCCACGCCACCGCCATCTTCCCTAAGCTCCTTCACGCTTCCATTGGTATGTTATCTGGACCTACTGCTTTGCCTCCCTACATCCTATTCATGGACTTCCTCACTTCTTGCCAGCTAATCTCTCACACTTCCTGATTTGCTACCTCCACCCCCACCTCTCTCCCTCTCATTTTCTATGTTTATCAGCTCTTCGTAACACTCCTTCCACCTCCTTAACACACTCTCCTCACTTGTCAAAACATTTCCATTTCAATCCTTCATCATATTAACCTGTTGCACATCCCACCCAGCTCTGTTCCTCCACCTGGCCAATCGGTACATGTCTTTATCCCTATTTCTACTATCTAACTTTTCATTCAGATCATAACATGTATTTTCCTTTGCTTAGTCATCTCCTTCTTTGCTTTGCTCTGCCACTCCTTATTTCCCTGTAAACTTTCTTTATCCCTTTGACTGTCCCATTTCTTTTTCGCTTGCTTCTTATACAATATTGTACTTTTTTATTCCACCACCAAATCTCCTTCGCTTCTTTTGTCTTACCTTCCCGATGTCATTCCAAGTACTTTCTGTGTTTTCTCCCTCACCACTTCAGATAAAGCTGCCCATCTGTCCTCCTCCTCACCCAAAGCCTGGCTCACCTCCCTCTTAACTTTTGTAATGTAATCTCCCTCCTTAAGTTTCCAACACATCATCCTTCGTTCAGTCCTCATTTTCATCTTCACCTTCACTTTCAGACTCATCTTACCAACCAATACCCTATGTTGAATTGTTACACTCTTCCCTGTCACTACCTTGCAATCACTTGATTCTTTCAACTTGCATCTCCTACAGGATATAGTCTACTTGTGTACTCCTACCACCTCCTTTTTGAAGCAGGTGTTTACTACAGCCATATCTTTACATATATCTCATTACATCCAATACACTTTAAATATGGCTTTTTCTTCACGACTATCCCAACACCGTTCCTGCTGCCATTTACACCAGGGTAAAATAACTTAAAACCTTCCGTAATCAACCTCACTGTACATCCCTGGCATTTTCATTCCTGTACACACAATACGTTTAACTTTCTCCTTTCCATCACGTCGGCCACCTCTCTCCCTTATTATTTTTTTGTGCTAAAATTCATACATACATACATACACACACACACACGTCTACATACATACATACACACATTCATACATACATACATACATACATACATACACACAATACGTTTAACTTTCTCCTTTCCATCACCCCTCTCACTTTACCAGTCATTGTGGCAAAATTCAAAGTTCCCACCCTCACCTCGACTCGTCTACTATCCTAGCTCTTCCTTTTTCTGGAGCTGTTATCATCTTTTACTTCTTCCCTTCTTTTGTCCACCATTACCATAATTTCCACCAGTACAATACTGGACCGGTGTGGGTCGTTGTTGACCCGATCCTTGACGAATCCTGTATGGTGTTTTCATTCATTGTGATCAGTATATTGATTTGGTAGGTTATACACTGGATGTCATTCCGAATCGTTCATTGGTGAGGGGGAAGAGTCGGAGAGTGTAGCCAGGGTATGTCTGTCACCAGTGTGAAGTTTGGTGAATACATACTACAATACATACTACAATACATACTACAATACATACTACACATGTGACAACTTAGGTTATTAATTTAAGTTTAATATATAAATAAGCTGAAACATTCCCTTTTTATTGAACACATTAGTGAGTTTGGAAATTCACCTATATATGTAAGTAAATCACTTGATACATGTGCTCCAGTAATATGAATATATTCACAAGGAAGAAGAAACCCGAAGTCCCATATATATGAATGACACTACTATCTCTGTGTTCAGGTAAACATTTACAGGAATTTCCATTTAATGTCAGTGTTGGACGTCTGACAAATGTTGGCTGGAGGAAGTGCTGGTATCTTATAATTATAATGGTTTGACAAGGTAATTCTATGTGGAAATGATATAATTTTTACCAATAAGTGGCTAAAATACTTTCAGGAGTGTCTGACTCTACAATAAATATCCCATCAAGTACAACCTTACTTAACAAAATATGACCATAACAACAATATTATGAGTTGATTCTCAAGTTTATCATACCTGATAATGTAATTTACACTTTCCTTGCCATTATAAGTCTGTCTGCAGATAATCCATCTGGTGATTGCCACCTTCACACCACATTCTCGTTCCAGTTGTTGATGTTGTTGTTGTTGTTAGTTTGACTAAATGCCTATCACCCTATTTGGGGTATTAAGGCATCCATTCATTTTATCTTTTTTTATGTCTCCCTCTTTTGTTGACAAAGCCATATTGTTGGTGACTTTTGTTGTAGATAGGGTGAAACTGGTCTTCGGTGTTGTCCTGCTTGACTATACTTCCCTAATCTGGAAGATGTCGGGGTCATGGTGAGGAAGGATATGTTGGTGGAATAGGTTGATGCGAGGAGAGGCGGACATCCACCAGTCCACGGTGACAGTGGGTGGTGGCTTGGTCCGTGGGCTGACAGTCATCCTCCTCCTCTTCCTTTTCCTCACCGTCTGCCATTCTCCTTCATCTTCCATTTCCATGTAGTCAGAGTTGTCTTCTCTGGTGGTGTTGGAGCAGGAACTGGTGTCTGTGTCCTCTGTTTGAGAGTCTAATTGGGAAGGCTCATGTGGTGGTGGTGCCTTCCTGCTGTTCGCCCTGTTAAGTGGGCCAGGCAGTGGTGGTGGTGGTGGTGGGTGGTTGTAGGTCAGGAGAAATGGCTATTGGTGGCAAACCATTTCTCCTGAAGATGTCCAGGAGGTGGTCAGAGAGATGACCCAGCCCTTCTGGAGCTAAGACAACAGCAGTCTTGGTGCAGACGGTGAAGATGTCTACCTGCTGCTGTCCTCGCTGCGATGGTTGGGCGTCAGCCGTCTTCCTCCCATGGGCATGGAGTGAGCCTAGGACCTGCCCACCATCAGGTCCGGCTACACTGGTAGCCTCCACGCCCTTCCCTTCCTCCACAGTGAAGGACACTTCCTCTCCGTTCCCCAGTGATGGTGGCGAGGTAGTGGCGGCAGAGAGACGAATACCCTTCCTGTGGATGAATAAGTCTTGCTCGTCGCAGAAAACAAAGCCATAGCCTTCAGATGGCTAAACCACTTCACACTTGGCATGGGAAGTGGCAGTGTTGGTGGTAGGTGTTTACTGGACCTTGGCTGGTTGTAGAATTCTGCACATTAATGCTCACTCCAGCTCTGGTTGAGTGTGGACGTTCATCTCCTCCTCAGCCCTGTGTTGTGGATTGGATACTGTTATTGTGTCCTTTGTCTGTTTTATCGTGTTCTCGAGTTTTGTACTTTAATGTATGTGTGTTTGTTCTGGGTCTTGTCTACCTTCCATGTTTTGTTTTTGATATGTTTTCTGACAGTTTCTAAGGTGGTCACAGCACCACCATGAACTGGCTGAAGTAAAGATGTCTGCAGTCACATCCTGGTTCATCTTCAAAGCTTCAACTAAAGGTGTATACATATTAGTGCTCCTTCTGTACCTCCACTTATCCTGACAATCTGATCTTAACTTGCATAAAAAGCTTCTAGCCAAATCGCCTTCTTCTGTACCTCCACCAATCCTGACATGACCTTTCAGCTTCAAGAAGGTACTCTGGATCTCATCCTCACATCTGGACTCATAACATCTCAGAACCAGTGCTCCACTGTGCCAGTTTTATTCTCTGTTCATGTCACACTTTGGCTTCATTATATTCTACCTGCTGTGTCTACTGCTCCTGCCACTCGTTTACATATTGCTGTGCCTGTAAATAATTATATTCTACCTGCTGGGAGTACTGCTCCTCCCACTCGTTTACATATTGCTGTGCCTGTAAATCATTATATTCTACCTGCTGTGTCTACTGCTCCTGCCACTCGTTTACATATTGCTGTGCCTGTAAATCATTATATTCTACCTGCTGGGTCTACTGCTCCTGCCAATCATTTACATATTGCTGTGCCTGAAAATCATTGTATCAGATTATTTTACTGAGGGAATTTGAACTAGGAAGGGAGAACCAAAGATTAAAGGGTGGAGATTGAAACTGAGGGAGACTTTCATAGAAGCATTTCTGAGTAACAACAAACAAGGATAAATCTGAAGACCTGGTGGAAAGAAAATATTAATGTGATTTGAAAAGAGCAAGAAATTGTCGGTAAAACATTTGGTAAAGAACAACAAAATATATAAAGAAACTTGGTGGTTGAACCAGGATACACTGGAGAAAATCAGTAAACAGAAAGAAGCAAAGAGAGCCTACGACACCAATGTTTCGAAAGAGATTAGAGAGTCTTGGAAAGTGGTGTGTATAGAATACAAAGGAGCAGTAGCACAGGGTAAGGCGACAGTAACGTATGATTTCTATGAGCAGCTAGAGGCGACAGAGGGACAGAAGAATATGTATAGGATAGCGAAGAACAGAATCAAAGCCACCAAAGATCTAACACACATCAAGTAGATCAAGGATGAGGAGGGAGAGTGTTGACAGATAAGGATGGTGTAAATACAGAGTGGAATGATTATTTTGAGAAATTATTGAATGAGGAGAACGATTGGAGAATGATAGAGGATGGAAATTAGCGTGTAAGAGAAGTACAGGATATAAACGGATTTGAAGTACAGATAGCGTTACTAAAAATGAGAGAAGGAAAGGCAGTTGGTCCTGATGGTATTACCAATCAAAGAGTGGAAATGTTTAGGAAGAGAAGGAGTAAATATATTATGAGATTTGCTGGCTACAATGTACTCTCGTGATACGTAATCTCTGACCAGACGAACGGCAGGAGGCACCACACATACCCTGCATTCGAACTCAGCCTCTATAGGTGGACTGGGAGGGGAAATGAGCAATACCAGGCGATTCAAAGCTTTCTGCTCATCACACTCTGGTCAGAAATTATGTATCACGAGTGTAGTGTGTTACGTGTGTCTGAATTATTATTATTGATTTATAAGTATTGCTATCTATTTTTTGACAGTGACTGTGGATGTGGTTGTGTGTGGTAGCAGAGGCCCCTACCCGGATGTGTTGTGTGCGAATTTAATTCACTTATTATTCCATTTTCTTTAAGTGTTGGTGTCGTAAGGTCGGTTATGTCATAACCAGCTATGTTCTCTAGATTCGTACGCTTTCTCCCGCCTTCTCTTGCAAGTGGCGTGATGAGCGTCCGTTTTCATTACTTAAGACTTCCCATAGTTTCTTGGGAGGGAACGTATGAGTATAGTTTGTCTAAGTCTGTGTTAACGAACAGTTTTGGAAACGGGCACGCTTTTCTTTGTCAAGCCGAGAGTATATAAGAGCGAGGCTTATGCCTTGTGACTTCAGATATTTTGGGAGAATAGGACAGCTAGGTTGTGATTTGTAAGTGATTGAGTGTGGTGAGATTCGGGAGGAGACACGCGGACGTATATTTGTTAAGTATAATTGTTTTATTTCTACTTTCTTCTCACAAGTAACTTAGGGGTCACTCTCGTATTAATATTATTATTATTACTATTATTATTATATATTTGGATATTGATATTTTATTATTACATTATTACATGTGTGTGATGCATTGATGATTATTTACTATATATGCCAGTGAAGTGCTGATATTATTGATAGACTAATTATATGCTTACGTGTGTGCCTAGAGCCTTGTGTATTGAAGTGATGGCACAGTGGTAGTGAGTTGTTGTGTGGTTATTGCAAGTGTATTACATATTCTGGGAATTCTGTCTCACGTTCTGTCATAGTTGGGAATCCTGATTTCATTTAATAATTCTTTCTGTGCTACTTGTATGTCTTTGTGTTAGTTCATATTGTCATTATATATTATAGAAAATCTGAGTAGTTTCTCTATCATCTTTTATTCATTATAACCGAATCTGGGTATATGTATGGACGGTCTCTTTAGGGTTGGGTTAGCAATCTTTCATACAGGCTGGGTTTGTACTTTTACTTATTCTTCATAACTTTGATAGTCAGATACCTGCCACCCAGTGCTACTTTGTTCTGTCGATAGCTAACTTTGGAGTAAGTCTAGTCTAGTGACTAGTACTGTACTGTATCTCTGCCCTCCGTCCGTAACATATAAATTGGCGACCTCGCCAGGATATCCAATTTTTGCTGAACTGAGACTTGTGTACTATCATTGCATTACTGTTGTAATTTTTCTTGCATTACATTTTTCCATTTTTTTTGTGTACTTTGCCTAATAGTTAGTGAGCAATGGAGACTCAGGGTGTGGCTAGTGAAAGGTGGGCTCCACTTCATCTCACTTCTGAGCAGGATGCTGCAGATTTTATTAAATCAAGTCCTAATCCCGAGAGAGTAAGAGCACTGAGGAGAGAGGAATTATTACTTGTTGCACAGAAGTTGGAACTCACTTTTGAAAGTTCCAACGCATTTCCACTGGCTAACCTGATTTGCCACCATCTATGCGGCACTGATTTGCATGATTTTGTTGAGAGGAAGGATAATGTTTCTGTCGTAAGTGACTGGTCTGCACATTCTGATTTGCTTGAAACCACTGTGATTCCGAATAAACAATTTGGGAATGACCAAGCTGCGCGTGACCATGAGTTCTGTATGCTACAATTTAGATTAGAGTCTGAGAGAGAGGAAAGGAGAGCTCAGTTGGAGTTTGAGAGAGAGCAAAAGAAGTTGGAGTTTGAGACAAGAAAACTGGAATTGGAGTTGGAGAAACATAAAGTGGACCATGAGCCACGACGACCGGTTGTGTCGGGAGTGTCATCAGAACAGCACAGGTTGGTTCCTAAGTTTGATGAGGACCATGTTGCTGAATTTTTCCAGAGGTTTGAGAAAATAGCAGAGGGTAGTGGGTGGCCGAAGGAACGATGGTCAACGCTGGCACAGTCAGTATTTTGTGGTAAAGCTTTAAGAGCATTTGATGCTCTCAGTTTTCAGGAATCTTTGGATTATGAAACGTTAAAGTCTGCAGTACTAAGGACGTATAAATTAAGACCAGAAGCTTACAGACAGAAGTACCGAAATAGTAAGAAACGTCCTAATGAGACATGGACTGAATTTATGAAATATCAGAGTGACCTATTTTTAGCATGGATAAGAAGTGAGAAGGTAGAAAATAATTATTGTAGGTTGGAGGAGTTGGTTAAGTTGGAGCAATTTCTGAGCCAGATGGAGCCAGATTTGCAGATGTTTATAAGTGATAAGAGAGTAAAGACAGCTGAGGAAGCTGCAGTTTATGCTGATGATTATGTTTTAGTCAGGAAGCAATTTAAGGCCAAAGACAAAGGCCACAATAGACCCCCTCCAACCACCAATAATAAAACCTATGATAGCGATGTCTCCCCGAATTCTAAAAGCACTCATGTCACTAGTCCCAGTCCCCCGGGTATCTCACATGCACAAACACCTACACGCACTCCACACAAACCTTGGACACGAACTTTCACATGTACCTATTGCCACAAAACAGGGCATACTGTAGACAGATGTTGGAGAAAGGCAGGAGTTGTTAGGCCAACCAATTTTGTTTCTTGTGACAGGGCTATTGTCACAGTTTCTGAGCCCCGAAAGGATAGTAGGGATAACTCTGTTTTGCCCACTTCTAAAGATAGAGTTCTTTCAGAAGGAGGGAAGGGTGCAGTGGATGCTATGCTGTTCCCATGTCTGACGTTACAGGAGCTGTTGTCCAGTTGGTAGCTACGGCTGCTGCGGCTGAGGATTGTTATGCTCCGTATCGTTCTGATGGGTTGGTCAAGCTGGGGGAATCCCAGCATCCTGTTAAGATACTCCGAGACACTGGTTCTACAATTACTCTGTGGGTAAGACCGAAACATGTTGAGGTGAGGTCTAAGGACTTTGTTTTGCTCAGGGGAGTAGGAGGCTCCCTGACTGTTCCTTTGGTGGAGTGTAGGGTGAGTTGTAATTTATTTAACGGGACGGCACAGGTTGGAGTGGTGGAGTCATTGCCCAAGTCTAATGTGGATCTAATTCTTGGGAATGATTTGGTTAGGGGTGAGGAAGTGAGTGCCCCAGTAATGACCAAGGATCCTGTACCTGCCGAAGTTGCGGAGGATGAGGACCAGATGAACTTCCCTGTATGTGCCGTGACCCGATCGATGTCAAGGGTGGAGGAGAGCCGGCGTTTGGAAGCAGCCGAGGCTGTTGTAACTCCTTCCGACCCACCAGTGGAGGACGGTGACGGTGATGGAGAATCACCGGACGATCCTTCTTTAACTAATCTTTTTTCAGATACCTCTAGTGAGCAGTTGGCTTTAGAGTGTGTCGATGTTGATAGATTTAGGGATCTGCAAGGTAGTGACCCAGGTATCCAAGAGTTAAGGAGCCTGGCAGTTAAAAACATGGGGGAAGAAAAGGGTTCATGTTTATATGAGAAGGATGGAGTTTTATACAGGAGGTGGAGACCTCCTCATATTAGTGTGGATGAGGGATTGAGGGATGTCCACCAGTTAGTTGTGCCGAGTGTGTGCAGGCAGGAACTAATTAGGCTAGCTCATGATATTCCCTTTGCTGCCCACTTAGGAGTGAGGAAGACACTTGAACGGCTTAGGGCAGAATTTTACTGGCCTGCCATGAGGGCTGATGTGTACCAGCATGTGAGGAGTTGTCACACATGCCAGGTTGTGGGACGGCCTAACCAGAAACCATCTAAGTCTCCCCTAATTCCCATCCCTGCTATTGGGCCACCTTTCTCAGAGTTAATTATAGACATAGTGGGTCCACTTCCTACCACTTCTACTGGATTTCAGTACCTTCTTACTATATTAGACCCTTGTACTAGGTACCCTGAGGCGATTCCCCTCAGAACTATGAATGCTAAGGCTGTTGTAAAAGCATTGTTAGGATTTTGTACTAAGTTTGGGTTACCTAATGAAATACAGTCTGATAGGGGTTCTAATTTCTTGTCTAACCTGTTCCAGCAGACTTTGGAAGAGTTGGGAGTTAAACATGTTAGAAGCAGTGCTTATCATCCAGAGTCCCAGGGTGCCTTGGAGAGATACCACCAGACCCTGAAGAATATGATGAGGAAATACTGCTTGGAACACACCAAGGATTGGGACAAGGGTGTTCCTTTCCTACTGTTTGCAACGAGGGAAGTACCGCAGGAGAGCCTGGGTTTCTCTCCGAATGAGCTTGTCTTCGCACACCATGTCAGAGGTCCTTTGAGCATTGTCAAGGAGGCATGGAGTAGTGACGTCGACACCAGCAAAAACCTTCTACAATACATCCTGGAGTTCAAGACCCGTCTGTGTGACACTAGGGAAGAGGCGAAGAAGAACCTTGAGGAAGCCCAAAGGAAAATGAAACAGTGGTATGATCGGAAGGCCAGATGGAGGGAGTTCCAAGTTGGTGATGAAGTGCTGGTGCTACTGCCACTTCAAGGTCAACGCCTGGCTGCCAAGTTTCAAGGTCCGTACGAGGTAGAGAAGAGGCTGGGTGAGACTGATTACCTTGTGAAGACGCCTGACCAGCGGAGGTCTCATCAGTTGTGCCATGTGAACATGTTAAAGCCGTACTACCACCCTTTGAAGACTCCAGTGACGACACAGCATGTTGTGGCTGTGGTTGTGGAAGAAGAAGATGATGATGATGTGGCAGAGGTAACTTGTGAATTTCAAGAGAGTAATTGGGTGGACAATGAGGAAGCAGAGACTACTCTACGGGACAAGGTGTCCCATTTACCTCCCGAGCAAGTGACGCAGCTGTGGAAGTTGATGTCAACCTATGGCAAGGTGTTCGCCAGTGTTCCTGGGAGGACTGACTGGACTCAACACGACGTGGACGTGGGCGTGGCTATACCAGTTAAGCTGCCGCCCTACCGAGTTAGTCCACACCATATTGAAGTGCTGCGGAAGGAGCTGAAGTATATGTTGGACCACAACCTGATAACACCGTGTGCAAGTGCTTGGAGTTCCCCTGTGACATTGCAGCCTAAGCCTGATGGTTCTGCTAGGTTCTGCATCGACTACAGGAAAGTGAACGCCTTGACAAAGACTGACACGTACCCGTTGCCACGCCTAGAGGACTGCATTGACCATGTGGGATCCTCTAGTTTTATTACCAAGATCGACCTGAAGCTGGGATTTTGGCAAGTACCTCTGACAGACCGAGCAAAGCAGATCTCTTGTTTTGTGGCCGATGGGCAATCATACCAATGTAACGTGATGCCATACGGTATGAAGAATGCACCAGCCACCTTCCAACGGCTCATGAATGATGTGACTGGGGGTATTAAGAACTGCGTTGTGTACATTGACGACGTCATGGTCTACACTGACACCTGGGACCACCACCTCCAAGTGCTGCAGCAGTTACTGTCTCGCCTACAGGATGCCAACTTAGTCATCAACGTCAAGAAGTGCGACTTTGTGTGTGCCCGTGTGCAGTACCTAGGGTATGTGGTAGGACATGGTCTGGTCTGCCCGCCTAGCTCGAAGGTGGAGGCTATACAAGGCTTCAAGAGGCCTCAGAACAGAAGGGAACTCAGACGCTTCTTGGGATGTATCGGGTACTACAGGCGATTCTTGAAAAATTTCGTTACTGTAGTGGCACCCTTGACTGAGTTGCTTAGAAAAAGAGGTTAAGTATGAATGGACAAACGAGTGCGAGGAAGGTTTTGAAAGTGCCAAGGACATACTAGTCCACTATCCCGTGATGACCGCACCCAAGTTTGACAAGCCATTCACACTAGCAGTGGACGCTAGCAATGTAGGAGCAGGAGCTGTGTTGATGCAGGAGGACGAGCAGGGGGTGGAGCATCCTGTTTCTTATTTCAGTAAAAAGTTCTCTACCAGTCAGAAGAACTACTCAGTTATAGAGAAGGAACTCCTAGCCCTGATCCTCGCCCTGCAACACTTTGCTGTGTATGTACCTGCATTTGGACCAATACTTAGGGTGTACACTGACCACCACCCTCTGAAGTATTTGAACAGTTTGGGGGCCAAGAACCAAAGGCTTACCCGTTGGAGTTTGTTTCTCCAACAGTATCACCTAGACGTACGTCATATAAGAGGTGTTAATAATGTGATAGCCGATTGTCTATCTAGAAGTTAAATGTTTTGTTTTTGATTTTTGCATGGTGTACATAACTTTTGTAAACCCAAGAAGGAATTTTCCAGAGGAAAACTCTTTCTTTGGTGGGGGCGTGTTACGTGTGTCTGAATTATTATTATTGATTTATAAATATTGCTATCTATTTTTTGACAGTGACTGTGGATGTGGTTGTGAGTGTGGTAGCAGAGGCCCCTACCCGGATGTGTTGTGTGCGAATTTAATTCACTTATTATTCCATTTTCTTTAAGTGTTGGTGTCGTAAGGTCGGTTATGTCATAACCAGCTATGTTCTCTAGATTCGTACGCTTTCTCTCGCCTTCTCTTGCAAGTGGCGTGATGAGCGTCCGTTTTCATTACTTAAGACTTCCCATAGTTTCTTGGGAGGGAACGTATGAGTATAGTTTGTCTAAGTCTGTGTTAACGAACAGTTTTGGAAACCGGCACGCTTTTCTTTGTCAAGCCGAGAGTATATAAGAGCGAGGCTTATGCCTTGTGACTTCAGATATTTTGGGAGAATGGGACAGCTAGGTTGTGATTTGTAAGTGATTGAGTGTGGTGAGATTCGGGAGGAGACACGCGGACGTATATTTGTTAAGTATAATTGTTTTATTTCTACTTTCTTCTCACAAGTAACTTAGGGGTCACTCTCGTATTAATATTATTATTATTACTATTATTATTATATATTTGGATATTGATATTTTATTATTACATTATTACATGTGTGTGATGCATTGATGATTATTTACTATATATGCCAGTGAAGTGCTGATATTATTGATAGACTAATTATATGCTTACGTGTGTGCCTAGAGCCTTGTGTATTGAAGTGATGGCACAGTGGTAGTGAGTTGTTGTGTGGTTATTGCAAGTGTATTACATATTCTGGGAATTCTGTCTCACGTTCTGTCATAGTTGGGAATCCTGATTTCATTTAATAATTCTTTCTGTGCTACTTGTATGTCTTTGTGTTAGTTCATATTGTCATTATATATTATAGAAAATCTGAGTAGTTTCTCTATCATCTTTTATTCATTATAACCGAATCTGGGTATATGTATGGACGGTCTCTTTAGGGTTGGGTTAGCAATCTTTCATACAGGCTGGGTTTGTACTTTTACTTATTCTTCATAACTTTGATAGTCAGATACCTGCCACCCAGTGCTACTTTGTTCTGTCGATAGCTAACTTTGGAGTAAGTCTAGTCTAGTGACTAGTACTGTACTGTATCTCTGCCCTCCGTTCGTAACAAGTGGTACTGATTTATAAAGAGAAAGGAGACATCTAGGAGAGTAGTAATTACAGAGGCAAAAAATCTATGTCTCGGATGATGGAGAACTATGCTTGAGTTCTATATTAGATAGAAGTGATAATATGGAGAGAAACTTGTGTAAGAGAAGAACAGTTCGGGTTTATACCAGAAAAGGGACAGTGGATGCAATAGTTTCTTTGAGACAGACAATGGAGAAGTACAGAAGGAAGTAGAAAGAGCTACACTTGGTGTTCATTGATCTGGAGAAAGTGTATGATCGGGTTTCAAGGCAGTTTTAAGTTTGGAGATGTATGAAGGTGAAAGAAGTTCCTAAGATGTATGTAATTGTTCTGCAAGATACAGTATGTATGCAGGAGCAACGGCTCGAGAAAGAAGTGTTGTTAGAATGACGGAAGAGTGTCGGTTCTCAGCCCTTACATTATCGATCTTGTGATGGATGAGATGACTACAGATGTTAGAGAGGAGGTTACATGTAGTGCTTTATTCTTGGATGACATTGTATTGGTTGACTTGAGCAAAAACTGGAAAGGAGTCAAGCCGTGTAAGATAGAGGTATGAAATTGAAGCAGGACTAAAGATGGAATATTGATAGGTGAGAGGTGATGGGAGGCAGGGCAGGGGACTATGTAGCTGGGGTACTTTAAGTCTGCTTGGGGACTATGAAGCTGGGGTACTTTAAGTCTGCTTGGGGACTATGTAGCTGGGGTACTTTAAGTCTGCTTGGGGACTATGAAGCTGGGGTACTTTAAGTCTGCTTGGGGACTATGAAGCTGGGGTACTTTAAGTATGCTTGGGGACTATGAAGCTGGGGTACTTTAAGTCTGCTTGGGGACTATGAAGCTGGGGTACTTTAAGTCTGCTTGGGGACTATGCAGCTGGGGTACTTTAAGTCTGCTTGGGGACTATGAAGCTGGGGTACTTTAAGTCTGCTTGGGGACTATGTAGCTGGGGTACTTTAAGTCTGCTTGGGGACTATGAAGCTGGGGTACTTTAAGTATGCTTGGGGACTATGAAGCTGGGGTACTTTAAGTCTGCTTGGGGACTATGAAGCTGGGGTACTTTAAGTCTGCTTGGGGACTATGAAGCTGGGGTACTTTAAGTCTGCTTGGGGACTATGTAGCTGGGGTACTTTAAGTCTGCTTGGGGACTATGAAGCTGGGGTTCTTTAAGTCTGCTTGGGGACTATGAAGCTGGGGTACTTTAAGTCTGCTTGGGGACTATGCAACCCCACGAGGCCTCTCAGGCGAACCCTGAGGAATGTGAGGGAGAGACAAAAATATTCACCATACTTGACTCTCTCGATGATGTCCTGACACTTTCTGGAGATGATGATGAACCGGGATGTGACTGCAGACATCTTTACTTCAGCCAGTTCATGCTGCAGTTGGAGGGCCTTGTTAACGACAAACAACCACTGCAGCTTCATGTCCATAGAAAAGGAGAGCTTGACTCATGTGTCACCTAGGGCAAACGCAGGAGAATGAGACGAGGACCAGGAGCGGGTAGGGGTCGAAGCACCAGAGCAAGGCAAAGAAGACTGAGAGTCAAGTACGTCATGCACAGCCGAAGTATTCTTGATGGTCTTGGCAGTGAGAGGCAAACAATTCACATTAGCAGATTCCCAGCAGTCAGAAGAGGCCTCCACACATTGCTTGGTAGAGGTGGATGAGATGGATATCTGTAACCCATGCTGAGGAATGATTGAGAAGAGGGGGATATTTGGTTAGGGCTGCCAAGGCGGCCATTTATCCTATTGTAAAAACTCGTTGTCTTCTGATATGTCTGAGTTTGCCTCCAGACAGGAAGCTACATCCGATAAAATGTTCTCCATCAGGCCAGACAAGGCTTTGATGGGAAAGCAAACAAACTCTTCAAAGTGCACAAGAGTGATGTAAGGATGGAGAGGGTAGATAGCCGGGGAGCTTCGTGTAGTCAAGCGAAGGGAGGGTCTGACAGATGGTGTAGAAGTGATGGTTCATTTTGTCACTGGATTCAGAGTGAGAGAGATGGGAGACACAGGAGATGGTGGAGAAATTATTTGATAGTCCACACACATGTTATATTTTGGAAAACCATCGAAAATTATTTGTTTGTTTTAAACTGTAAATTTTACTTGGATAGTGGTTTTTCTTTGCCTTGGCAATTTCTCTGATTACTTTATTTCTGAGCCGTTTGAACCTGTTTATGTTTGTGTAGAGTCGACGTGATAACAAAATTATTCCACTTGGTGTATAAGTCTGTCTTGACCTCAGTCCAGGGGTACCAGGTGATCCACTAACCTTTACCCCTTAAGACCGATTGACCGACATATCGGTGATAAAAAAATTAATGGTTCGCTCCGAATCACCGACATGTCGATGTACCTATAAAAACTGTAGCTAGTAGCTAGCGAGCTGGCGTTGGTAACGATGGAAAGCTAACGTCCTTGATAAAAGGTTTGACTGTGGTAGTGGTGTCTGGTGGGTGGTGCCTAGACTTACCCCCACCAACAAGGACCCCACCTTTCCACTACATGGTGTTTTCTTATGTTTCTCGTATCTCTCTGCTGTCTACTATACTCCAGGAGAGTCTAGACAGACAAAATTACACTGAAATACGTTTACTATCATTGAAAACCACTTAGACGCATTGATTAGGTGTTTATTTACATATTTAGAGATGTACGCAGAGCGTATGAGGTTTTCTTTCATGCGTTTCAGGGGATACTATTTTATTTATTTTCGGACTTTGACGCTCTGTCATACGCAAACGCGTACACCTAGGAGGCTCCCGTTTTCAGTTCCTGGTGTGTAAATTCAAGCTCTTTCATTCTGTAAGAACAAAATTTGCCTACATGAAAGTTGAAAATTGACCCCTAGAAGTCGGCTGGGGATGAAAAAAAAAAAATAATAAGTAGGTCCTAAGGGGTTAAGGCTGTGTCAGGTGTGTAGAGTAGAGGTGATAACAATATTCTTCCACTTGGTGTATAAGTCTGTCTCAGTGATGACTTCAGTCCAGGGGTACCAGGTGATCCACTGACCTTAAGGCTGAGTCAGGTGCATCCCAGGGGAGGGAAGGGTTGGGGGGGCAGGGTAAAGCTGGTTACCAAAATGTCAGTCAACACTAGGTCTAAGGTAATGTTGCCCGTTATGAAATTTACTTGTCCCGACCGCCCTAGCCGACCTCGATTAACAACAACTTTCACACAAAACTTTCACACGGGCTTTCGTATATTTATTTACGAGTTCAAAGTTAACTCCTTCACTAAACAAATGAATCTTAATTATTTTAGTATGTCGCTCATTGTAGAATGATTTATAATCATATGTAGTGATAGTGATATTGACGTGTATTAATACGGTGTCGTCATCGAGTGGGGCAGAAGAGAAGCTATGGTACCAACATCACCAAAAAGCTTCACTGTTTCATCTAGTGAGACACCCAATAATCTCGGGACCTCGCAAGAGTCACGGGCTACTGACAGCCTACAGTCCCGAGGTATAAAAGAAGTATAAAAAAAACAATATATCATATGTTGTAAATTTACGTTACGAATGGCAATGAAACTTCCTTTATTCTTTTTCTTGTTCCTGTGTCGTAATGTTATCTCTAAATCGATCCTTATCCTACCTAACTGGGCAGCTGGTATATAATCGGATACTTATCATGAGAAGTGAACGATATATTGTTTTGTTAAGCTGTATTGGAGTTGCAGCTTGATGTCCAGACGTGGTTGTGTATTAAGTTCTTTTGTATTGTACGTATGTGAGAATTCCCTCTAACACTTCTCCCCGCCTGTATAATCCACTCTGTATGGTGTGTTCTCTTCACTGCCTCCGTAAGTACTAACTTTCCGGCTTCCAGACTAAACCTGGTAATTTATGATTTAGTGCTTCACAACCCAGAAATATATTATCGAGATATTCGACTGATTTCTTGGATTTGTGATGTTATGTGATTATTTCTTTAATTAAGTTCGAGTATCTTTTTAGATGGCTCGAAATTTTGGTATTATAATCATATAATTAAATTCGAGAATCTTTTTAGATGGCTGTAACTACTGGCAATATAAATGTTAAATAACAACGATAATTGCTGATATTATGTCGTTAACGCTGCTCTGTGGGAAATAATTACCACATTGCCACTGGTTGGAATGTCTACAACTTACTTTAATGAAAGCTGTAACTGAAGGTTGCTAGTATTTAATTCATTAAAATCACCACAGATAACTAGCTTGGAAGAAGGAAACTGGATCTTAAGACGGTCTGATGTGACGATGATGTGGTCGATCAGGGCAGGTCCGATGAGTGCTCGGAGTGGATGGCAGAAAAGGCAGTAAATGATTGTGATGTGTGTGTGTGTGTTACTGGCAGATTTCCTTATTCTTTCTGTGATAATTGGCTGACATGATGATATAGTGTAATTTATTTCTATACTCTGAGATTAATATATCTTATAGTCATCTAGTATATGTCATAAAAATACAAACTCCAATTTTCTTTCATCTACTTTTCTCCATCGAATGTTAACAGTGTAATTATGACACTCGCGATTTGAATCCTAAAAATCTTTCTCTAGGTAAGTGTCATAGTGATCTCTCTCTCTCTCTCTCTCTCTCTCTCTCTCTCTCTCTCTCTCTCGTGACTTAATTAACAACATAGTGGTTGTGTGTATACTAACCTTTGTTGTCCACAGTTTACACAGTAGTCATGTGTGTTGTAGAGGACAGGAGGGTGACACAATAGTAATGAAGGAACACCAACATGGACAACACAAAACACACCAAGAAAACCAATATACTATATGTGTAATGTATTAGTAAATACATTGACTTGGTAACATATTAGGCAGAGAAAAGAGGTTGTATGAGAGACAAATAATGATGAACGATAAGTGACTGTTGTGACTCTAGTTTTAACATCTTCAATGTGTTACCCTTCTCACTAACCAAGATGACAAACATAAAATTAATATCTGACACAATATTCCTCAATGTATTACCCTTCCCACTAACCAAGATGACAAATATAAAATTTATACCTTTACATTCTCATATTCGTTCCTCTCCCTCCCCTTTCTATACCCTACCTACCCTTCCCTTCCCTCCCCTACCCCTCTTCTTCCTTTCCTTCCTTTACAGCTTCATATCTCTCTATTCCTCTCCTTTACTATCCCCAATCCTCACTTCCTTCCCCTTAACCTTTTTCTCCTATCCCTTCCTACAATTTCTTCCCTTTCCTTCTTTCCTACTCTTCCTTCTTCTAACCCTTACGTCATCGTTCCCTCCCAACCCTCCATCCTTCCTCTCTCCTTCTCCTCACACACCCTACCCTCCACCCTATTGTATATACGACTGTCTGCAAGACTTATCACAGGATGTACCAATATATCTAATATATACTGTATATTGTTAAAATTAGACAAATACATGTCACATATACAAATAAAATATATTCATGTAGTGTTACAAGAAAAGATAAACATACATGTAAGATATTGGCTTTATATACTGTATGTGTGTTAATTTGTGTGTGGCCTTGTGATAGTGTGTGTGATAGTGTATGTGTGTTAAGGTGTGTGTGGCTCTGTGATAGTGTATGTGTGTAGCCTTGAGATAGTGTGTGTGTTAATGTGTGTGTGGCCTTGTGATAGTATATGTGTGTTAATGTGTGTGTAGCCTTGTAATAATGTATGTGTGTTAATGTGTGTGTAGCCTTGTAATAATGTATGTGTGTTAATGTGTGTGTGGCCTTGTAATAATGTATGTGTGTTAATGTGTGTGTGGCCTTGTAATAATGTATGAGTGTTAATGTGTGTGTAGCCTTGTGATAGTGTCATGGCGTCATCCGTCGGGACAGTGGAGGAAGAGATAAAACATATTAGATAATGAACTCCAGTGTACTGTGAGTAATTTAATCCTTTGTAAATTATTGTGTTGTTACTTCTTGCAAATCAATGTAGTATACTTTATTTTAAGTCTAACAAATGATCCATATTTGTTTAACAATTATCAAACAACTTTTCTGTATCTAGGGAGGATCACAAGCATTTCAGATTTATACACACTCACACACACACACACACATACACATGCATTAACCACAGAATCAGTTTTACCTTCATACAGTAGTCCAAGTTAATCTTAAAGGAATTTAATGGTCAATAATTTTACAGCGATAGGGATAGTACGAGCCCAACACACACACACACACACACACACACACACACACACACGTTTCCTGTCACGTACATACATATATATACAATTCTCTCTCTCTCTCTCTCTCTCTCTCTCTCTCTCTCTCTCTCTCTCTCTCTCTCTCTCTCTGTCTCTTTTTTTTTTTTTTTTTTTTATACTTGAACAATTACTTTTTATTCTTTGTAAGTGTGTTCCTTTCCGGGAATTTTTAGGCTAAAGGCTGCATGGCTAGTACCGCCTATCTTAAAACTCACCCGTTTATAAACTCATTGTGACGGTGATGTGAGAATGATAGATAATGTAATTTATAATATGACAATTACAACTTACCTTGCCCTGTTAATTTATGATCTCGTTGGTTGGCTGCAGCGAAGAACAAAAAGTCGGGGATTAATTCCCCGTTTTAGGCCCCATCCACCATACACATAATAAATTTTTATGTTAAGGGGTTCTTCCCGATATATGTGTATTTATATAGATAACAAATCTACTGGTTTATTCAAACAACCAATTGCAAATTTCTATATTTATTCAACTCCAGTATGCCAACATGAATAATTAAATTTCACACACACACACACACACACACAACTCACGCTCACGCAATGCTAACTAGCTACTCGCTACGTCTCGCTCTCGCTCACGTGACGATAGTCTAGGTTACGTTAACACTGTAGTAATTCTATCAATTGTTACGCAAGTTGGAATATTTTTCTAATGTCTCACACTTAGAGTCTCACAACACACTCGTAATTTTCTTCAAAGATCCAACTCCCCCTCACCTAATTCAGTTACTGAACCAGCGTCAATGCAACTAGTCAGTATACAACTGTAAAGCCTTGTGAATCGCGTAATATACAACGAATTCGGCGTTTACGTTGATCACTCCCCACTGCACACGTGGAGGATTGATCTAGGTAAGGGAAGCTGACGATACGAGTGTGTTCCCTTCGAGTGTGTCCTGTTCCAACTGACCCCAATTCTTCCTCCTTAACTGGTTCAAAATTTCTCTGACTCCTCCTCCTATCTTTGTTCGTTTTTCCTAACTGGCTACGATTTACATTGTACCCACTTATACTTTAGTTATACATGCAATTTCAATTTACCTATGGCGTACTAATAATTCCCGATAATCTCCCTCCACTTCACGATCATTTGCAATACCATAAGTTACCCTGGGGTAGCATAATTGATTAATACAGTATGTACTTAATGTACGAACACCTATATGACTGAATGTGGCAAATTCAGTTGAACCATGACCCTTTTTCCCTTTTTCTACCTGGTCTATTTTTGCTACTACCTGCGGATTAACTAGCTGCACCCACAACTTAACCCACTCCTGTCTCCTTTGTCTCATCTGTATGGAATATTCCAGAACACTCCCAGTATGGAATCTTCCAACTCTCTGTAATTCAAATTACGTCACGAGTATTATGTCTGACTCGTGACATTCGCCCACACAAAGAGACATTGCTCTATGCAATGTTTAATAGATTCGTGAAGTGGTAACGACGCCCTTGCATGTATAACTTTACAATAACAATTCATCCACACTTCACTTATTCTTGTATGTGTCAATTACTATCACCAGTTACGTGTTCATTTTTGCCAATGAGTGGAAAACTCCCAACAGTTACTTTAGCTTTTCAATCTTAGGAAGAAACTCCGAGACAAGAATGAATGTACCTGGTAATTTCTGCTCAGTACAATTTGTACACATTTAAGCAATATATAAGTGTGGTGTATGTAATGCATTGTGTATTTGTTACATAATATGTAGGAATTGCAACAATATCTCTGGAAGGCAATACATATATTAGTAAATTATCCGAGCCTTGAATCAGAGTAAACCGCTGGAATCTGTGTCTTGGATAAGGTTACACAAAATACTGCAATAATAATTCTGGAAGGCAATATATTGTTAGTAAATTATCCGAGCCTTGGATCAGAGTAAACCGCTGGAATCTGTGTCTTGGATAAGGTTACACAAAATACTGCAATAATAATTCTGGAAGGCAATATATTGTTAGTAAATTATCCGAGCCTTGGATCAGAGTAAACCGCTAGAATCCGTGTCTTGGATAAGTTGCACAAAATACAATACATAGAACATCGGATTTCCCCAACACCCTAGGAACCCCCTTGATCTGAGTCACATAAGACTCGTGCTCGTTGCGCTCGGAGAGGTAACAATTACGAGCAATTCGACCCGGAGGATACTTCTGCCGGTCGATCTTCGCATGAATATTTACTCGGTTAACACTAATTAACGAGCAATTTGACCAGGAGGATACTTCTGCCGGTCGATCTTCGCATGATACCAACTGCTTCCATGTCATTAATTTCCTTACGTACTGTATCAATCAGCCGTACAGGAATAGGATATGGTTTCACCCTCACTGGTGTGTCGCTCGTAAGCTGTATCTCATGACAGGCTACGTTAGCAACAGCAGGCCTGTCAGAGAACAAACGTGAATATTTTGCCAGTACCGCATTGACTCTTGCAAGCTGGTCTGGTCTTAAATTCTCCGAAACGGAGACCTCAGCCACTGTCTCACCTTGACGAGCTTCAGCTGTCTGCGGAGTATATCCCTCGTCACCCTCGGGAATTACCACAGCAGCGCTAACCATGTCTACTGCTGGGGAAAAATGACCATGGACTAGACTTAACACTTCACTCTGTTCTGAGGTGATGTTACAACAGCCTGCCCCAAATGTGGTAACAATGGAAGTACACCCCTGTTGGGTGGTGTAATATTCCTTAAGCATATTAATATGGAACCGCTTGGCTTCACCTTTGATTTTAACTATGTAGTTAAGGTCATTCACCTTCTTGACTACTTCAAAGGGACCCTTCCACTGAGCCAACAACTTATTATGAGCTGTTGGTAACAGAACGAGACACTTCCCCCCTACCTGTAGCGTTCGGAGCTTAGTTTTCCTATCATAGTAGGACTTCTGAATCTCCTTTGCTTTAGATAACTCCTGCTTTGCAATCTCGCAGGTTTGCTGTAATCGTTCTGCCAAATCAATTACATAAGAATAAGTGGTTTTCACCACGGGATCCGATTCCTCATCGTCCCAAAGTTCACGTAGAACCTGAAGTGGTCCTCGAGCAGGTTTACCATACACTAACTCGAATGGACTAAATTGCAACGATGCCTGAGGTGCTTCGCGATACGCGAACAGTAGTGGCGAGATATACCTGGACCACTCCCTAGGTTGTTCTACTGCCATCCTCCTCAACATTTTCTTGAGAGTACCATTAAACCTCTCACACAACCCATTACACATTGGATGATAAGGTGTTGTCCTCAACCCTTTAACTGAGAGTAATCTCCACAATTCCTCCATCATCGCGGAGGTAAATTGACTGCCTCGGTCGGACAATACCTGCTTTGGTATGCCGACACGACAGAATATATCCAACAAGGCTTCAGCCACTGTAGTGGCTTCTATATCACGCAGAGGCACTGCTTCAGGCCATCTGGTCGCGAAATCCACACAGGTAAGAATGTACTTGGCACCGTCCGTAGCCCTCGGAATAATCGGTCCAACGATATCAACCGCTACTCTCTCAAATGACTCTGAGATTAGCGGTAGAGGTTTTAGAGGTGCGGGCTTCACCCGACCCCTGTCACACGTTTTCTGACAAACGTCACATGACCTCAACAATCTCCCTATCTCTCTCCCCATACCTGGCCAATAGAAATGAGACTGAATCCTATCAATTGTTTGCCTCATCCCCATATGACCCCCTAATATAGAATGATGACCCAGGGTAAACACAGCCTGTCGGTATTTCTCTGGTACGAGAAACTGAACCCTCTCTTCCCCATCGGGGTTTACTGTACGTCGGTAAAACCTGTTTCTCCTCCTGACATAACTGGTTACAATACCATGTCGATCTCTACTCTCACCCTCAAGTGCCTGCTTGCGAACAAGTGCCAATGAAGGGTCACTTGCTTGCTCAGCAATTACATCCTCGCAATTGACGAGGTCGGCGGCAGTTGTCACCTGAAGTGGAACAACTGTTTTCTTCGCATGCGTCATACCCCTGGTTACAGCAGCTGCACCAGTCTGTGTGGAAACTTCCACTGAACACGCATTCTTAACCCCTGGTATATTTCCTATTACCAAATCTGACACAGGATTTTGCATGACTGCTGCAATTACCTGGCCTGTATAGAATGGACTCTCCACTGCAATTTTAGCGAGAGGATAGAGCCTCCTGGTACCATCAATCATAGTGATAGTTACCTGCTCCCCTGTAAAATCATTAGAAGCAACTAAACCATCAGCGACACAACACCCCGATGACCCATTATCTCGAAAGACTTCAACAGATATTCCGTTAACAATTCCCGGACAAATATGGAAACCAGACTTACCTTTCGAGACTCCTGTCGCGTTTAGTCACAATTGATGAGGTTCGTGAACCGACTGAGGCACTCGTGGTTCTACACTAGGTTGAACCGCCACAGGTGAATACTGGGGTTCACCATGTGTTGCAGCTGCCGATCGCTGATAATAACCCTTATTTCCACTATGGTTATTACTATTTTTCCAGTTACTTTTTCCTTGGTAACGGTACTGATTGGACTGCTGCGAATAGTGATTATTACCTTGTTTCTGGGTATGATTAAAATGAGGGTTAGGTTGCGGACGAACAATTTGACTCTGCTGCTGTGACTGATTTTTACTCGACTGGTTATATGAAACAGCAGAGTTCTGAGAAGGCTTATTCGACTGATTAATTTTCTTATTATACTGAATCCGCGTATGGTAACCATACGCGGTAAAATGGGCGTCGGACATATCCACCATCGTTTGCAACGTTTTCACCTTGTTGGTTTTCAGCTGAGCCGACAATTCTGGAGGGCAAGACTTCTCCAGCTGTGTACGCAGCAACAAGTCTTTTACCCCCTCCAAAGTCTTAGGTGTTTCGGCCTTATCTAACCACTGATCCAGGTAACTGGTCAGACGTGCACTAAACTGTGCAACAGTCTCCTTATCCTGTAAGGATGCACGCCAAAACTGATTCCTAGCGTCATCGACCGTCAACCCGTACGCCTGTAATAAAGCCTTTTTCATGTTCTCATAGTCTCTGGCGGTACTGTCAAGTCGGTGGAGAATGCTGAGGGCTTTTCCATCGAATAAATTAATAAACTCGAGCTTCTTTATATCATTATCTAATCTATACGTGTCTGCAACCATTTCGAATCGCTCAATAAACGGCTCGATATCATCTCCCTCTACGTATTTTGACAGTTGTAATCTTGGGGTCACGGTGGTTGATCTTACAACCTCACTTCCACTCGAGCTTTGACTTTCACTCGCACGTAATTTCAGTTCCAATACTTCCTTTTCATGTTCCCATTTCAATTTTTCTTGCTCTCTCTGTTCTCTTTCATTTTCTCTTATGGCCGCCCTTTCAAGTCTTTCTTCCTCTTGGCGGCCCCTCACGTATACTTGAAGTTCGGCCTTATCTTCAATTCCCAATAGTTGAGCCTCTCCCAATAATTCTTGTACGGTAGACATTTTTAATTTATTTTCTATCGTTTCGGTTGCCTTAATTTCTGGACAGTTATGACTATCTACTCGTGAAAGTGTGCGCGTGTGTGACTGTAATTAATACAACAAATCAGGCCCCACGTTGGGCGCCAAATATGTGACAGTGATGTGAGAATGATAGATAATGTAATTTATAATATGACAATTACAACTTACCTTGCCCTGTTAATTTATGATCTCGTTGGTTGGCTGCAGCGAAGAACAAAAAGTCGGGGATTAATTCCCCGTTTTAGGCCCCATCCACCATACACATAATAAATTTTTATGTTAAGGGGTTCTTCCCGATATATGTGTATTTATATAGATAACAAATCTACTGGTGTATTCAAACAACCAATTGCAAATTTCTATATTTATTCAACTCCAGTATGCCAACATGAATAATTAAATTTCACACACACACACACACACAACTCACGCTCATGCAACGCTAACTAGCTACTCGCTCTCGCTACGTCTCGCTCTCGCTCACGTGACGATAGTCTAGGTTACGTTAACACTGTAGTAATTCTATCAATTGTTACGCAAGTTGGAATATTTTTCTAATGTCTCACACTTAGAGTCTCACAACACACTCGTAATTTTCTTCAAAGATCCAACTCCCCCTCACCTAATTCAGTTACTGAACCAGCGTCAATGCAACTAGTCAGTATACAACTGTAAAGCCTTGTGAATCGCGTAATATACAACGAATTCGGCGTTTACGTTGATCACTCCCCACTGCACACGTGGAGGATTGATCTAGGTAAGGGAAG
Source organism: Petrolisthes cinctipes (assembly GCA_033782935.1). Classification (NCBI taxonomy): domain Eukaryota; kingdom Metazoa; phylum Arthropoda; class Malacostraca; order Decapoda; family Porcellanidae; genus Petrolisthes; species Petrolisthes cinctipes. The sequence goes on along the minus strand of JAWQEG010005458.1, from coordinate 127,213 downwards.
CTGACGATACGAGTGTGTTCCCTTCGAGTGTGTCCTGTTCCAACTGACCCCAATTCTTCCTCCTTAACTGGTTCAAAATTTCTCTGACTCCTCCTCCTATCTTTGTTCGTTTTTCCTAACTGGCTACGATTTACATTGTACCCACTTATACTTTAGTTATACATGCAATTTCAATTTACCTATGGCGTACTAATAATTCCCGATAATCTCCCTCCACTTCACGATCATTTGCAATACCATAAGTTACCCTGGGGTAGCATAATTGATTAATACAGTATGTACTTAATGTACGAACACCTATATGACTGAATGTGGCAAATTCAGTTGAACCATGACCCTTTTTCCCTTTTTCTACCTGGTCTATTTTTGCTACTACCTGCGGATTAACTAGCTGCACCCACAACTTAACCCACTCCTGTCTCCTTTGTCTCATCTGTATGGAATATTCCAGAACACTCCCAGTATGGAATCTTCCAACTCTCTGTAATTCAAATTACGTCACGAGTATTATGTCTGACTCGTGACATTCGCCCACACAAAGAGACATTGCTCTATGCAATGTTTAATAGATTCGTGAAGTGGTAACGACGCCCTTGCATGTATAACTTTACAATAACAATTCATCCACACTTCACTTATTCTTGTATGTGTCAATTACTATCACCAGTTACGTGTTCATTTTTGCCAATGAGTGGAAAACTCCCAACAGTTACTTTAGCTTTTCAATCTTAGGAAGAAACTCCGAGACAAGAATGAATGTACCTGGTAATTTCTGCTCAGTACAATTTGTACACATTTAAGCAATATATAAGTGTGGTGTATGTAATGCATTGTGTATTTGTTACATAATATGTAGGAATTGCAACAATATCTCTGGAAGGCAATACATATATTAGTAAATTATCCGAGCCTTGAATCAGAGTAAACCGCTGGAATCTGTGTCTTGGATAAGGTTACACAAAATACTGCAATAATAATTCTGGAAGGCAATATATTGTTAGTAAATTATCCGAGCCTTGGATCAGAGTAAACCGCTGGAATCTGTGTCTTGGATAAGGTTACACAAAATACTGCAATAATAATTCTGGAAGGCAATATATTGTTAGTAAATTATCCGAGCCTTGGATCAGAGTAAACCGCTAGAATCCGTGTCTTGGATAAGTTGCACAAAATACAATACATAGAACATCGGATTTCCCCAACACCCTAGGAACCCCCTTGATCTGAGTCACATAAGACTCGTGCTCGTTGCGCTCGGAGAGGTAACAATTACGAGCAATTCGACCCGGAGGATACTTCTGCCGGTCGATCTTCGCATGAATATTTACTCGGTTAACACTAATTAACGAGCAATTTGACCAGGAGGATACTTCTGCCGGTCGATCTTCGCATGATACCAACTGCTTCCATGTCATTAATTTCCTTACGTACTGTATCAATCAGCCGTACAGGAATAGGATATGGTTTCACCCTCACTGGTGTGTCGCTCGTAAGCTGTATCTCATGACAGGCTACGTTAGCAACAGCAGGCCTGTCAGAGAACAAACGTGAATATTTTGCCAGTACCGCATTGACTCTTGCAAGCTGGTCTGGTCTTAAATTCTCCGAAACGGAGACCTCAGCCACTGTCTCACCTTGACGAGCTTCAGCTGTCTGCGGAGTATATCCCTCGTCACCCTCGGGAATTACCACAGCAGCGCTAACCATGTCTACTGCTGGGGAAAAATGACCATGGACTAGACTTAACACTTCACTCTGTTCTGAGGTGATGTTACAACAGCCTGCCCCAAATGTGGTAACAATGGAAGTACACCCCTGTTGGGTGGTGTAATATTCCTTAAGCATATTAATATGGAACCGCTTGGCTTCACCTTTGATTTTAACTATGTAGTTAAGGTCATTCACCTTCTTGACTACTTCAAAGGGACCCTTCCACTGAGCCAACAACTTATTATGAGCTGTTGGTAACAGAACGAGACACTTCCCCCCTACCTGTAGCGTTCGGAGCTTAGTTTTCCTATCATAGTAGGACTTCTGAATCTCCTTTGCTTTAGATAACTCCTGCTTTGCAATCTCGCAGGTTTGCTGTAATCGTTCTGCCAAATCAATTACATAAGAATAAGTGGTTTTCACCACGGGATCCGATTCCTCATCGTCCCAAAGTTCACGTAGAACCTGAAGTGGTCCTCGAGCAGGTTTACCATACACTAACTCGAATGGACTAAATTGCAACGATGCCTGAGGTGCTTCGCGATACGCGAACAGTAGTGGCGAGATATACCTGGACCACTCCCTAGGTTGTTCTACTGCCATCCTCCTCAACATTTTCTTGAGAGTACCATTAAACCTCTCACACAACCCATTACACATTGGATGATAAGGTGTTGTCCTCAACCCTTTAACTGAGAGTAATCTCCACAATTCCTCCATCATCGCGGAGGTAAATTGACTGCCTCGGTCGGACAATACCTGCTTTGGTATGCCGACACGACAGAATATATCCAACAAGGCTTCAGCCACTGTAGTGGCTTCTATATCACGCAGAGGCACTGCTTCAGGCCATCTGGTCGCGAAATCCACACAGGTAAGAATGTACTTGGCACCGTCCGTAGCCCTCGGAATAATCGGTCCAACGATATCAACCGCTACTCTCTCAAATGACTCTGAGATTAGCGGTAGAGGTTTTAGAGGTGCGGGCTTCACCCGACCCCTGTCACACGTTTTCTGACAAACGTCACATGACCTCAACAATCTCCCTATCTCTCTCCCCATACCTGGCCAATAGAAATGAGACTGAATCCTATCAATTGTTTGCCTCATCCCCATATGACCCCCTAATATAGAATGATGACCCAGGGTAAACACAGCCTGTCGGTATTTCTCTGGTACGAGAAACTGAACCCTCTCTTCCCCATCGGGGTTTACTGTACGTCGGTAAAACCTGTTTCTCCTCCTGACATAACTGGTTACAATACCATGTCGATCTCTACTCTCACCCTCAAGTGCCTGCTTGCGAACAAGTGCCAATGAAGGGTCACTTGCTTGCTCAGCAATTACATCCTCGCAATTGACGAGGTCGGCGGCAGTTGTCACCTGAAGTGGAACAACTGTTTTCTTCGCATGCGTCATACCCCTGGTTACAGCAGCTGCACCAGTCTGTGTGGAAACTTCCACTGAACACGCATTCTTAACCCCTGGTATATTTCCTATTACCAAATCTGACACAGGATTTTGCATGACTGCTGCAATTACCTGGCCTGTATAGAATGGACTCTCCACTGCAATTTTAGCGAGAGGATAGAGCCTCCTGGTACCATCAATCATAGTGATAGTTACCTGCTCCCCTGTAAAATCATTAGAAGCAACTAAACCATCAGCGACACAACACCCCGATGACCCATTATCTCGAAAGACTTCAACAGATATTCCGTTAACAATTCCCGGACAAATATGGAAACCAGACTTACCTTTCGAGACTCCTGTCGCGTTTAGTCACAATTGATGAGGTTCGTGAACCGACTGAGGCACTCGTGGTTCTACACTAGGTTGAACCGCCACAGGTGAATACTGGGGTTCACCATGTGTTGCAGCTGCCGATCGCTGATAATAACCCTTATTTCCACTATGGTTATTACTATTTTTCCAGTTACTTTTTCCTTGGTAACGGTACTGATTGGACTGCTGCGAATAGTGATTATTACCTTGTTTCTGGGTATGATTAAAATGAGGGTTAGGTTGCGGACGAACAATTTGACTCTGCTGCTGTGACTGATTTTTACTCGACTGGTTATATGAAACAGCAGAGTTCTGAGAAGGCTTATTCGACTGATTAATTTTCTTATTATACTGAATCCGCGTATGGTAACCATACGCGGTAAAATGGGCGTCGAACATATCCACCATCGTTTGCAACGTTTTCACCTTGTTGGTTTTCAGCTGAGCCGACAATTCTGGAGGGCAAGACTTCTCCAGCTGTGTACGCAGCAACAAGTCTTTTACCCCCTCCAAAGTCTTAGGTGTTTCGGCCTTATCTAACCACTGATCCAGGTAACTGGTCAGACGTGCACTAAACTGTGCAACAGTCTCCTTATCCTGTAAGGATGCACGCCAAAACTGATTCCTAGCGTCATCGACCGTCAACCCGTACGCCTGTAATAAAGCCTTTTTCATGTTCTCATAGTCTCTGGCGGTACTGTCAAGTCGGTGGAGAATGCTGAGGGCTTTTCCATCGAATAAATTAATAAACTCGAGCTTCTTTATATCATTATCTAATCTATACGTGTCTGCAACCATTTCGAATCGCTCAATAAACGGCTCGATATCATCTCCCTCTACGTATTTTGACAGTTGTAATCTTGGGGTCACGGTGGTTGATCTTACAACCTCACTTCCACTCGAGCTTTGACTTTCACTCGCACGTAATTTCAGTTCCAATACTTCCTTTTCATGTTCCCATTTCAATTTTTCTTGCTCTCTCTGTTCTCTTTCATTTTCTCTTATGGCCGCCCTTTCAAGTCTTTCTTCCTCTTGGCGGCCCCTCACGTATACTTGAAGTTCGGCCTTATCTTCAATTCCCAATAGTTGAGCCTCTCCCAATAATTCTTGTACGGTAGACATTTTTAATTTATTTTCTATCGTTTCGGTTGCCTTAATTTCTGGACAGTTATGACTATCTACTCGTGAAAGTGTGCGCGTGTGTGACTGTAATTAATACAACAAATCAGGCCCCACGTTGGGCGCCAAATATGTGACGGTGATGTGAGAATGATAGATAATGTAATTTATAATATGACAATTACAACTTACCTTGCCCTGTTAATTTATGATCTCGTTGGTTGGCTGCAGCGAAGAACAAAAAGTCGGGGATTAATTCCCCGTTTTAGGCCCCATCCACCATACACATAATAAATTTTTATGTTAAGGGGTTCTTCCCGATATATGTGTATTTATATAGATAACAAATCTACTGGTGTATTCAAACAACCAATTGCAAATTTCTATATTTATTCAACTCCAGTATGCCAACATGAATAATTAAATTTCACACACACACACACACACAACTCACGCTCATGCAACGCTAACTAGCTACTCGCTCTCGCTACGTCTCGCTCTCGCTCACGTGACGATAGTCTAGGTTACGTTAACACTGTAGTAATTCTATCAATTGTTACGCAAGTTGGAATATTTTTCTAATGTCTCACACTTAGAGTCTCACAACACACTCGTAATTTTCTTCAAAGATCCAACTCCCCCTCACCTAATTCAGTTACTGAACCAGCGTCAATGCAACTAGTCAGTATACAACTGTAAAGCCTTGTGAATCGCGTAATATACAACGAATTCGGCGTTTACGTTGATCACTCCCCACTGCACACGTGGAGGATTGATCTAGGTAAGGGAAGCTGACGATACGAGTGTGTTCCCTTCGAGTGTGTCCTGTTCCAACTGACCCCAATTCTTCCTCCTTAACTGGTTCAAAATTTCTCTGACTCCTCCTATCTTTGTTCGTTTTTCCTAACTGGCTACGATTTACATTGTACCCACTTATACTTTAGTTATACATGCAATTTCAATTTACCTATGGCGTACTAATAATTCCCGATAATCTCCCTCCACTTCACGATCATTTGCAATACCATAAGTTACCCTGGGGTAGCATAATTGATTAATACAGTATGTACTTAATGTACGAACACCTATATGACTGAATGTGGCAAATTCAGTTGAACCATGACCCTTTTTCCCTTTTTCTACCTGGTCTATTTTTGCTACTACCTGCGGATTAACTAGCTGCACCCACAACTTAACCCACTCCTGTCTCCTTTGTCTCATCTGTATGGAATATTCCAGAACACTCCCAGTATGGAATCTTCCAACTCTCTGTAATTCAAATTACGTCACGAGTATTATGTCTGACTCGTGACACTCATCACCAAACCGTACTGTTCAATGGCTATGATACAAGAATACCGCCACCCCACTCAATCTTCCGTGTCACTGTCACGGACACCGCTAAGCCACCCATGCACCAGCACCTTAAACCTCTGCAACCCGACCGTATTATTGGTAAGATTGTTTGGGCAGCTGTCTGAGGCAAGTAGGCAGTTCCATAATCTCGTGTACACTTGTGTGAATTGTCTTTGGTGGTGAGTGGAGTGGGAACGAGGCAAAGCCAGGGCACCAGGCTCTGCAGCCACAGTCCTGGTAAGCACCTCTGTATGGCGTTCAGCCTGCCGGAGCTGATTTAAATGAGGTGTCCTTCTTACTTGTGCCTTAAAGAAGGTGGTGAGGCCTGCAACGTCCCGGCAATGCTGTAGACACTGCAGAGCACCCGGCTGCCTCTGCTGGCCATCCCATATGATCCTCTCTGCCCTCCGCTGAACTTTATCCAGCACTGCAATGTGAGAGGGTGCCGCCCCTCCCCATGCCAGACAAGAATATTCTAGGGAAGAGCGGATCTGGGCTTTATAGAGGAGCTCACGCCCTCTATTATCAAGGAGCCATGAGATCCTCCGGAGGGAGGCCAGTTGTCCTGCTGCAGTTCTGGCAAGCTGCATGATGTGGGGCTTAAAGGTCAGCTTATCATCGTAGGTGACTCCCAAGATCTTCAGTTCCCTCGATGGTGTCAAAAATGCCCCATCAAAAAACAGGCGTATATTATGCCTAGTTCTAGACACCACAAGCAGTTGTGTCTTGTGAGGTGCAAAACTGACCTGCCACCTTTGTCCCCAGATTTCTAAGCGGTGGAGTATGGTGTTGAGGCGGGATATTGTAGATGTCTCATCACCTGGGGCAAAGGACACTGACACCGTGACATCATCCGCATATGCCTTGGCACTAGGGACAAGGTTTAACAGGTCATTGATGTAAATGTTCCAGAGCAGCGGCCCCAACACACTGCCCTGTGGCACACCTGCTTCTATGTTGCAAGGGGGCGATTGCTGCCCATTGTGCACTACTCTCAGGTGCCGCTCAAGCAGGTAATGCCGCAACAGCTCCAGCGCACCTCCACTCACACCGGCTGCATGCAGCCTCTCCACCAGTGCGGGATGCCACACTCGGTCGAAGGCACCCGCAATGTCTAAAGCAAGAACAGCTGTAGGTCTTCCTCGATCCAGGGCGTCGCTCCATTCGTTGACTAACAGTAGGTTGAGGTCTGCCGCTGAGCGTCCCTTCCTGAACCCAAACTGTCTCTCACTGAGGAGGTACTGCTTCACCAAATGAGTGGTGAGGCACTGGGTGATGATGCCCTCCAACATTTTGCTAACCACAGACAATAGTGAAACAGGCCGATAATTTGTTACTTCTGACCTGCTACCTTTTTTGTGTACTGGGACGACGTGACTGGTCTTCCAAAGCCTTGGCCACTGGTTGTGATGCAGGATAGCCCGGAACAACTTGGTTAGAGGACTTGTCAGTTCCGTTGAGCACCTGCGAAGCACTCTGGGGCTTACGCCGTCAGGGCCCACTGCCTTACCCTCCTCCAGCGCAGAAAGGGAGGCTCGAACCTCCGCCTCAGACAAAGAGAATGAAGTCAGCCTTCCCCCAGCCACCACAGGGAGGGACGGGGGTGCCCTGGTTGGGTCTGGCACAGTCATTTTCCGGGCAAAGTGTTGGGCCAGAAGGTCCACCTTGTCTTTTGTCAAGTGGACTGTAGTTCCATCTGTCTGTATAAGAGGAGGGATGGAAGACTCATGTGCCTCTCCTTGGGAGTCCTTCACAAGGCCCCACCATTGCTTAGAGCCGACATTGCCCCCTCTTAACTTTCTTCTCAAACACTCCTCCCATTGCTCCCTTGCCCAAGCCTGGGTGGTTACCAAGCGAGCAGTTGCTGCACGGAGGAGTGTCCTGTTGTGTCGTGTGGGGTGGCGCTTGTAGCAACGCCAAGCCCTATATTTATAATTTGAGGCAGTGCAACATTGGGGACCAAACCAAGGCTGATCTGTGGCCTTGGTCCTATGCTGCTTATGGGGCACCCATCGGTTCTGTACACTCAGTAGCGTTTCAGTAAACTGCTCCACCTGCTGGTCCACATCACCTTGCAGCACACTTTCCCAGTCTGTTTGCTCCAAACTGTTCCGTAGTTTGCACCAGTCTGCACTCTCTCACTGCCAGAGAGTTCGTGTGATGCTCTCGTCACGAGGCCTCTTGAAGGTTATCTTTGTAAGGATGGCCTCATGATCTGAACTACCCACTGGACCCATAGAGGAGCACTGGATCTCATGACTGGGCAAATCTGTTACCACAGGATCGATGGATGAACCAGATCTGTGGGTTGGGAAGGTGACATAGTTCTGTAGGTTGAACACAGCCAGTAGGGAGTCAAAAGAGTGTTGTATCCCCCGCTGATTCAGGTCTCCGAGAATTATTACAAAATTACAATGATGGTCAGTCATGAGGCGATCAAGATTGGTCAGGAGGTAGTCGATGAGAGCTGTTCCCTGAGAAGGGGATCTGTAACAACCCACACACAATATGCCGATGTCCTTGTCACCACATACTTTCCATATAATTACTTCCAGATCTGCAGGGATGGGTGTGTCTAGCACCACAACCCTGAGAGAATTCTTGAAGCAGAGAGCGACTCCCCCACCGAGAGTTGAGCGGTCTTTTCTAACCCAGGAGGAATAGCCTTTTATCCTGGCATAACCTGATGTCACATTATTGTCCAGGAAAGTCTCACACACAAACACAATGTCAGCCTTATTTGCTTGTACAAATCTGTGTGTGAGTTCTCCCACGTTGGTGTGGAAGCCCCTCACATTTGCTGACACAATTTTCAGATCCCTTTCACAATGCCCTTGGTGCCTCCTGGTGCCACTGGTAGGCATTACTATGGGGTGTAGGAATTTGAGGGAAGCTTACCCCTTGGTGGTATGGGTAGTGGGAGTTGTAAAGTCCCACCCCAGGGGTTGGCCGGGTTCCCCAGGTGTTATTAAGTTGTTGAGAGGGAAGACGCCAGGCAGCTCCACGGAGAACAGCTAGTGTCTCCTGGCTTCCCAGCCTGACAGCCTGAATCAGATCCTGGTGCCTCCTGTCCGCCTGTCGCTCTTTGCACGTCCGTTCAGTGTGGAAGCGTCCTTGACAGTACTCACAAGTGAGATGTTTCGGACACTGTTCCTCAGAGTGGTCCTTGCGGTGACACAAGGAACACATGATTTGTGGCAATCTCTCACTTGTTGGCCTTTCTTCTGTCACCCTCGCAGTGTTGTTGTGGATCTGTCCTCGAGGGGGTCGCCTTCGGCCCTGTGAAGACCACTGGTGGCTGCTGCCCTGTGGGTAATGCTTGTTGCCTCGCACTGTTTGAGGACGTTGATCTGGCTGTGTTTGGATGGGATGGACAAGTGAGGGTGGGAGATGTTGAGGCGGGATACGAGGCGGAGAGTTACGTGTTGGAGGGGCACGTGGTGGAGGGGCACTTGGTGGAGGGGCACTTGGTGGAGGGTTATTTGGTCGGGGGTTACGTGGTGGAGGGTTATGTGGCAATGTGGGACAAGCAGGGGAAGAGGCAGAGGATAGCACAGAGTCACCCGACCCGCCCTCGCCTACTCCAATGTTCTGAGTTACTTGAACGGCCAAACTGGAGCCGGGGATTGACTCGGGCCGGTTAGGTGTGCCGGTTATATCGTTACTTCCCCTGTCTCCTCGGTCTCCTACCGTGGCCCACCACTCACGAGCTTCTGCGTTGACACTTATGTGTTCTGCCCAACCCTTGTCAATTTTGTCTGGCCTTGCTGTACATGATATTGTCTCTAAATCGGTCTTGCCCCTTGAATTTTCTCTGAGAGATATGAAGCTATCAACAATTTCTAGGGCTTCTGCAAGTACACTTCTTTTATCTGTCAGCTTGTCTATAGCAACACTATACACTTTAATTTGCTCCTTACCCTCTGACAGATCTTTTCTGAGGGTTAACAACAACACTTTGAGTTCCTCCCTGGTAAGGTCAACCAGGTCCTCCTCCTCTACAGATACAGAAGGGCGTAGGGGAGTGGACCTGACTGGTTCAAGGGTCACCTGAAGAGGTCTGAAGGTCACTTGGCCTCTAATACCCACAAGTACCCTCAATTCTTGAGTATTTGCACAGTTGAACTCTGGCTCGTTGTCCAGGCAGGCAGTGTGGGAGATATTAGGGCAGCCCCGTTCTATGCACTTCTGTGACCTAATTGTGTCTGTGATCTTTAGGCCGCAAACTGCACACCACTGTCTCGGGAGATACTCCGGAATACCAGCTGGCCTATCAATTAATCTGTGTGAGGCTCCTTCTACACTCATATTGTCTCCATGCAGGATTGGCGCTGGTACTGCGGTGGCAGAGGCTTGCACTACAAATGTAAACAAAGCGGCGTCGGGTAGGGGAAGAAGCCAACCCACGTCACTTTAAACCACTATTTTGCTACTGTTCTCACTGTAGATATATTGTAAATCCTCTTCTACGTGGTCACAGTATATTCATGCTTTAGCTGTGAAAAACTAAAGGCACTCTGAAGTGTACGAGCTTAGAAAATGAGAGTTATATGTGGAGCTCACAACACTCTCTCTCTCTCTCTCTCTCTCTCTCTCTCTCTCTCTCTCTCTCTCTCTCTCTCTGTCTCTGTGTGGTAAGTTCTTTACATATAGCATCTGCGGTACTTGGAACGCGCTTCCTGCTGATGTAGTCAACAGCAACTCTGTGGATCAGTTCAAGTCCAGATTAGACAAAGCCTTAAATCACTGTCTAGGTGTTTAAGCCGTTGTGCGAGTGTTCCTTGATGGTTCACATAACATATTCGAGGACGGTCGCCTACTTGCGCAACTAAACCCACAGGTACCCTCTTTGTATGGATCGTAAGGTCCCCTAGGGTACTTCTTTTCCTTGTAACTCCTTGTAACTCTCTCTCTCTCTCTCTCTCTCTCTCTCTCTCTCTCTCTCTCTCTCTCTCTCTCTCTCTCTTTACTCTCTTTACTCTCTCGAGACAACCACCTTGCCGTCGGTGAGAGAGCTTGTGTGATCTGTTTGAATTTTGCTAGCTATGCTGGGGGACATTTAGTCCAGTTGGGTTACCCGTGCCAGAAAGGTAGCGTTATTAGGATCCTGACTAAGAGTTGTCAAATCTTCATGTTAATAGTAAGTTTCACAACTGCTCTTCAACTGTCCTAAAAAAAAAAAAAAAAAAAAAAAAAAAAAAAAATCTTCATCACTTTCGATATAAGTTTTTATTGTTAAGGACCTCACCAGCTACCTTATGCCGTGTGAGAAGGGAGGCTTTGGAACCTCCTAAAACAACGCCTTTTAACGCTCACAGGTTTCGAAAGGGCTGAGATTGAAGGGATCTCAGGCGTGTGGGGTACGAGTAATGGAGATGCCTCAGGACCCCTGTAGGTATTCTCTTAGATTAATAAGCCTGACCAGCTCCCTGTGACCGTTCTTAGGTGCCTAAAGGCTCGACTGCTCTTTGGTGAGAGAGCTTTCGTGCCTCGCTGGCTGCCAGGCCAGTAAAAGATCTCGGATTAAGTCGTGGACATTTAGTTTTACTATTTGCTTTAAGTTTGGCCGCGGATGGAGGATTAGTAGGGATTAGTAGGACGACGGTTACACTTCAAGCACCCCTGTTGAAAAATCAGAGTCCCATTTACTTAGGACTCTTGTGCTGCTCAGTTGGGAGCTGCGGCACGATTGGGGCCGTCCGGCCCAGGGGAGACCTTAGGGTTGGTGTGCTTGGCTCATAAGGTTTCTGTTGGCCGAACGACCGAAAACCTTCTAGAAGTAGGCGGATGAGACTTATGCGAGACCAAATCACATTACCCTTTCTTTTGTATTATTGGTCTGAAATTGAATTAGAGCGAGATGACTGGTCCATCAGCAAGAAAATTTACATGTACTACATGCAAGGTGTACCGCTGGTGTGAGGACTTCAGCGGGAGGAGTGCGAGCGACCTAGACTCCTCGAGTGTCTGCGACTTTTGCAAACTCGAGGAGAGGTTGATGAAGCACATCTCACTGCTCACGAAGGAGAACAACTCCCTAAAGGAGGAAGTTCTCCGAATGGACTCACAGAGGTGTGACTGCCATGTGAGAGACAAGGCAGTCCAAGGAGCTTCTTCACCGGAGAGCTCCACCACAGCAGTAAAGACCAAGAAGAAGAACAAAAAGAAGAAGAACAAGAAGAAGAACAACAAGAAGAACAACAACAATGAAGAGGGAAAAGAGACTGCAGAAGGAAACGAGACTGCAGAAAAGTGTGATGGAAAAGAGGAGGAGAATATGGAGAAGGGAGAAAAACCCAAGACAGTTGAGGAGGGATTAGAGGAAAGTGAGGAATCAAATAAGAAGGAAAAGAAAATGAAGAAGATAAAGAAGACGAAGAAGAAGCAACCTGGAGGAAGTGACGAGCCCGGCAGGAATTCAAAACACTCTCGGGTTCCTCACAAGGCATCTCGTGCTCCTACCAAGGAGAGGCCTGTGGATATACACATTGTAGGTGATTCCCAGGCACGAGGGCTGGAACCCCTAATGGCAGATCGCCTTCACACTTCTGTGAAGGTGAATTGTTTGCCAGGTTGTGGCAATGCTGACCTCCGAAAGGAAGCTGAGAGGATCCAAACGTCCAGATCTGCTGTCATTGCACTCATGGTGAGTGGTAATGACATCTACCTGAGAAATGGTAGAGTAGGCATGACCGAAGGAGTCCTCTCGGATGTGCTCGGTGCAGTAGATGACTGTGGGTTAAAAACCCGCAGAAGGGTAGTTGTTGGCATGCTCCCAAGGAGAGGCCCTTTAGGGACTGCTCTGTCAAAGAACATTGCAGTAAATCAGCGCCTGGCTGATTTGTGTACTGCCGAGGGGGTGTTCTTTGTGGACCCCTACACCTCACTCTTTGGTAGAGACGACCTCTACCAGAGGGATGGCACACACTTCTCACTAAAGGGGAAAGAAGTGCTTTCCAAATTAATGGAAGACGCCGTCCGAAGATGTCTCAGGAGCACTCGACCGAGCGTAGAGGAGAGCCCTCGTCGCTATGCTAGAGTGACCCCAGAGAAGACATTCGCTGAGATCCTGAAGAAGGATATCCCCAGCACTACCAAGACAATGACCAAACCAGGAAATGGAAGAGTATAGGGAGCCCTGCAGTTGGGGATTCCCTGAAGGTTCTATTGTTCAACGCCAGGTCCATCCGAAACAAGTTTTTGGAACTGCGGGCCCTCGTTGCAACAGAGGAACCTGAGATGGTGGCCATAATGGAGTCATGGTTGAGAACCTCAGACAGAGATCTTGAAGGGGAATTCGTGATTCCAGGCTACCAACTCTTCCACAAAGATAGAGAGGACAGAGGGGGTGGTGGTGTGCTTTTGTATGTAAAGAACTCTATCAAATCGATGACCTGCAACATCACATCGAACCACGAGCTCCTTGGAGTTGACCTAGAAATAGGCACTGCAAAATACAGAACCCTGCTGCTTTATAGACCCCCTGGACAACTCAATGAGATGGACAGGGACCTATACCAGTTGCTGGGTGAACTAGTGGATGGCAGGGTGTGCATCCTTATGGGGGACTTCAACACACATGTTGACTGGGAAACCAGAGAGCCCTCTGCCGAGAACACACCACTCTTGGAGTTTGTAAATGATGAATTCCTCACTCAATGGGTAAGGGAGCCAACAAGAGGTGCTAACATACTCGACTTGGTCCTCACCTCCGAGGATGACATCATTCAAGACCTCTCTGTAAACGAAGAAATAGGCGGAAGCGACCACAATCTTATAAGATTTTCAGTTAAGGTCCCTAACATGGAGACCGTGACCCCGGTGCATAGAAAATTAGACATGGGGAGAGCGAACTTTGCAGGTCTTCGTGAAGGCGTTGCTGAAATGGAACTAGAGGAGGGAGAGAGTGCTGATGATCTGTGGAGGTCATTCTTGTCTTCCTTCATGGAACTTCAGTCGTGCTTTATTCCTCTGAAGGGAACAGGTCAGAAGTTCATTCAACCGAAGTGGTTTGATCGGGAAATCCGTAACCTACTAAGGGAGAGGAGAACTGCGTATCGTCGAGCGAAGGCATCTGGGGACTTTGACGGTCATAGAAGACTGAATCGAAACGTGAAGTCCAAAATAAGGGCTGCTAAGTGTGCTGAGGAGGTCCGTGTGGCTAGACTCTGCAAAGAGAACCCCAAGGAGTTTTTCAGTTATGTGAATGGCCGTAAACCAATCCGACGCAGGATCGGTCCCTTGGTGAATGAGGATGGAGCATTGATGCACTCTGATGCAGAAAATGCTAACCTCTTAAATGAGTACTTCTCTTCAGTGTTCTCTGAGGAGAGTGGTCCCATTCCCGAACCTTTGGACTCCTTCAGTGAGAAGTTGGAGTCAATGGTCTTCACCCAAGAAGAAATCGAGAGAAAAATAATCGAATTAAAAGCAAACAAGTCCCCCGGTCCGGATAGGTTCTTACCTAGAGTGTTGAAAGAAGTGCATGGTGAAGTATCACGGCACCTGTGCATGGTTTTCAACAGGGTAATCCGGACTGGATGCGTTCCTAGAGACTGGCGTGAGGCAGAGGTGACTCCTATCTTCAAGAAGGGAGATGCTAGCCAACTGTCAAACTACAGACCCATCAGTTTAACCTCGATAGTCTGTAAACTCATGGAGAGCATCATGGTGGACAAAATAACAGCACATTTAGAATCAAATTTGCTACTGAGGGGTTCCCAGCATGGGTTCCGGCAGCACCGGTCATGCCTCACAAATCTGGTGGAATTCTTCCATTTTGTTTTCAGTGAGCATGATCGGGATAAAGCGGTCGATGTCGTCTACTTAGACTTTCAGAAAGCCTTTGATAAGGTACCCCACCGCCGCCTCCTATGGAAAGTGCGTGCACTGGGCATAGACGGAAATGTGGCAAATTGGATAGAGAACTGGCTAAGTGACAGACGGCAGCGGGTGGTAGTGAATGGACAGGCTTCAGAGTGGGTGCCCGTTACTAGCAGTGTTCCCCAAGGTTCTGTTCTGGGACCACTACTGTTTATCATCTATGTTAATGACGTGGACGGTGACATGGTTGCCAAGATTTCCAAATTCGCCGATGATACTAAGCTTGGTATGAATGTCGCGAAAGAAGGAAATACTACCCGCTTACAAGAAGATCTTAGGAAGATCGGGGAGTGGTCTGACACGTGGCAAATGCCATTTAACGTGAACAAATGCAAAGTTATGCATATAGGCCACAGAAACCCCCGAACAGAGTATAACCTTAAGGGCAATGCTCTCGTAAGCACTGATACTGAGAAAGACTTGGGTGTAACTATCACCAGCGACCTCAAGTTCTCAAAGCAGTGTATTGAGGCTGAGAAGAAAGCCCAAAGGATGTTAGGGTACATAAAGCGACAGTTTGGATACCGGAACAAGGAGATAGTACTTTGTCTGTACAATTCCCTTGTCCGACCGCACCTGGAGTATGCAGTCCAGTTTTGGAGTCCTTCTTACCGAAAGGATATTGCGAGATTGGAACGAGTGCAAGCCAGGGCAACCAAACTTATACCCTCTCTTAGACACAAGAGCTATAAAGATCGGTTGGTAGAACTCGACCTGTTCTCTTTGGAAACCCGGAGACTGCGTGGTCAGCTTATCGAAGTGTTTAAAATACTACGAGGCTTTGACAATGTAGACTACAGGGACATTTTCCAACTCAGTGAAGGCACAACCAGGAATCATGGCTACAAACTTGAACTGAAGCGATACAACCGTGATCTGTGTGGTAAGTTCTTTACATACAGCATCTGCGGTACTTGGAACGTGCTTCCTGCTGATGTGGTCAACAGCAACTCTGTGGATCAGTTCAAGTCCAGTTTAGACAAAGCCTTAAACCACCGTCTAGGTGTTTAAGCCGTTGTGCGAGTGTTCCTTGATGGTTTCACATGACACATTCGAGGACGGTCGCCTACTTGCGCAACTAAACCCACAGGTACCCTTTTTGTATGGATCGTAAGGTCCCCTAGGGTACTTCTTTTCCTTGTAACTCCTTGTAACTCACTCTTTCTCTCTCTCTCTCTCTCTCTCTCTCTCTCTCTCTCTCTCTCTCTCTCTCTCTCTCTCTCTCTCTCTCTCTCTCTCTCTGCCTGTAAATCATTATATTCTACCTGCTGGGTCTGCTGCTCCTGCCTCTCGTTTACATATTGCTGTGCCTGTAAATCATTATATTCTACCTGCTGGGTCTACTGCTCCTGCCACTCGTTTACATATTGCTGTGCCTGTAAATCATTATATTCTTCCTGCTGGGTGTACTGCTCCTGCCACTCGTTTACATATTGCTGTGCCTGTAAATCAAGAGCGGACAACCTTTGTACAGTAGGGTAAAGGTCAGATGAGACTTTCAGGAGCATGTCGCAGGCAGCAGTGACAAACGTGAACCACAAAGTGGCTTTGCATAAAAATTTTATTGAAACAAACATACAATTAAGTGAGATGGTTTGGTGACATTGTTCATTGAAGAGTGTTCTTGGTAAACATACAAATTAGTGTGATGGTTGGTTCTACTTGCCATAAACAATTGTTTTAATGTTCAGTTCAATGGATGAGAAACACAACAGAAGAATATCATTGAGGTGACAGTCCGAGAGCTGATAGTGAAGGTGAGACTTGGTGACCAGAGTACCAAGTAGCCTTGACTTGGAGAGAGTGCAGGGTTGACAAACAGTAATTGTCAGCAGACGGTTTTGGCAAATAATAATTATATTTCGCAGGAGTTCCGTGGCTTGATTGCAACGTTAATGCAGATCATTGTCTCGTGCCGGATGATATGCTTTCATGGGACGCATCTAGCCTTAAGCAGAGGTTGGCAATCCATTGCAGGCCGGATTCCATTATTAATTCGGAGTATGTTCACGGGCCACACAATATGCCTCTGTGGGCCGGATGTTACCAGCTCCTACTCTAAATATAGCCTGATGGACATCTTATTTATGACTCATATGTTACTTACTATTTACCTTTCTTTGCCGGACCATTTATTCTCTGATCTTTTCTTTGCCAGTCATGTCGTTTACATGTTATTTGTCTCCCAGACACACCTCCAACTTCGTTGTACCGCCCATTCATAGATGCTTTAAAAAGAGAGTTTCATACAGAGTAGTTGACAGTAGCATTCTTGTCTTGTCTCATAAGAGAGAGAGAGAGAGAGAGAGAGAGAGAGAGAGAGAGAGAGAGAGAGAGAGAGAGAGAGAGAGTTTGTTTAGACGTGGGAAAGACAGAATGAAGATAAACAAATCAAGACTTAAAAGAAATGTGCTCACTGCGAAATAAAACACACACACATTAAACTGGAACAATGACACGTGACAAGGAATGAACACAGAAATATAAAAACGAAAGAAAATGGTTATTGACTGGCAGGTGTGCAGTACAGAAGGGTGTATGGAATTATAATAATGTGTCAAATTATAGGACATGTAATATTATTGAGCGATTTTAGCCCATCAGAATGGTGGAATGTGAAGTTAATTTGTGGGGAAACAAACACACACACATCTCTGCTTGGGTTCTTTACTTGGTTAATTTGTGGGGAAACAAACACACACACATCTCTGCTTGGGTTCTTTACTTGGTTAATTTGTGGGGAAACAAACACACACATCTCTGCTTGGGTTCTTTACTTGGTTAATTTTTGGGAAAACAAACATACACATCTCTGCTTGGGTTCTTTACTTGGTTAATTTTTGGGAAAACAAGCATACACATCTCTGCTTGGGTTCTTTACTTGGTTAATTTATGGGAAAACAAACACACACACATCTCTGCTTGGGTTCTTTACTTGGTCACCGCTTTCTCTCTGCTACAGATTTCTACAATATGCCACTAGGAGGCATCACACACAAATAAGGATACTATATATAAATGTGGCATTTCAGAACAATAAAATAAAAAAATAGATCACTTCCACAAACAAAAATAATTACAAATTAATATAGTAATTTGCCTTTTACATAACACTAATGGTGACGTTGCACAAATACAGTAACGTTATTAGTTGCACATTTAATGTACATAAATGCTGTCAGTGAGTTTCGTAATTACAAAGTCTTCCTTAAGTTATCATCCTACTTACACAAAGTTTAAAACTACACTTTATTATTGTGTGGGTCATGGAATGTTCAGAATTCTTTCAGAAGGTTGTCGGACAGATAATATTAAGAACCACTGACTGACAGTGATGCTTTGGCTAAACATTTATACTAAACTCATATCAATACCTCACTTAGGGTTGTCATAGACTTCAATCATTCACGGAACATTATTTAAAATATATACTAAGTTGCAAGTTTCTCCCTCACACTTGAGACAAAGGTGGATGTGGAAAACATTATTATGGAGGAGAATGGTAGTAGGAATGTCATGGGTTAGGGAAGGGATTAAATGATTACAAGGTAGGATACAGGTGTATAATAAAGCAAGAAGTATTATGTCTATTTATGATAGTTGTAAGGAGGAGTGAAGTATACACCAAGGGAGAGTTAGGTAAGCAAGAAAAGTCATCAAGAGGGGTGATACTATTGAATACTAATAATCACGATGGATATAATATTTTATAAATACATTAATATGAGTGAGGTTGTGAGTGTCAAAACAAATAAAATTTACCCTATTTCTATTTTAATGTCAGTACAATGACAACTTAATTAAAACTTACAATGTATCAAAGTGAGTAAGGCATAATGAATACGTGTCAATGAAATGAAACTGATAGGAGAGATTGGGGATTGGAAAGGCAAGCACAAAGTCCAGTCCAGTGTGGTAATAGGAAGGAACAAAAGAGGGAATGATTGATAGAGACAATGGAAAGAAGAGTATTTATCACATTGTATTACCCGTGTTAATCAAATGGTAACAAATAACGTTAAATTACAACAGTGACGAAATATTCATGTTACTAAAATACATATTGAAGTTTAAATTAATACTTTTTAGCAACAGAGGTAAAATTACAACAGTGACGAAATATTCATGTTACTAAAATACATGTCGAAGTTTAAATTAATACTTCGTTACAACGGAGGTATAAATGGAAGGTTACTTAACACTGAATGGGGAGAGGAGAGGCCAGGAAGGGAAGTACTGTATTTGTAGAACAAAAAAACATGTAATGGCGTAACACACACTGCCATTATCTATGTTGATGACGTGTGTATCTGGCAACGTTATTATATTATTGCAACGTTACCTCTATGACTGAAAATGCTTTGGTATATTGAATAAACAACTTTCTGGCAACATTATATATATATCTGTGTGTTGGTATCCGTAAACAAAAATCTTCCTGCACCAATATCATATATTTCTCAATAATATTATAATTCCACCTTCTGAACATATATAGTATAATTATATCTTTGAGGTATTTGTTGTTAAATTAGTTTAGTTCACATATGGTCATCTGTAATATTAGACATTTAAACCATATATAGCTGTCAATTCTATCACATAGAGTGTTCCCTGATTAACAGGAACGTATCATGGACTAAGAAGGACAAACTTCTGGTATTGACTGTACAGCTGTGTTCATGATTCCCTGAGACACCATCTTATGGAAGGAACTTGACCTTCTCTATCCTTACTGGACAGTAGGTAGTTGAATCAAACTGTCTGACCAACACACACAGTGACGCTAACAATAATATTATATTGAGGGAACTTGACCTTCTCTATCCTTACTGGACAGCAGGTAATTGAATCAAACTGTCTGACCAACACACACAGTAAAGCAATATACACATATGTATATATAAACATTTATTTATTTATATTGGTATCTTTCTGCCCATCTATTTACCATTGATGAAATGCATTAGTTGTTGTGTGTTCATAATGATACAAGTGGAATGGTGGTAATGACAGGTGTTACATTACACTCTACTTTGACATTTTATTCTCCCCTTTCTTATAAGTTTCAAAGTTAGGCCATTATCTCCCACACTCCCTCCCTCCCTCCCTTGCTCCCTCGATTTCGTTCTCAGTCCCTCTCTCTCTCTCTCTCTCTCTCTCTCTCTCTCTCTCTCTCTCTCTCTCTCTCTCTCTCTGTTAACACTCAGGAAACCCCCATCGTTGAGGCAAAAATGGAGTGAGTTTATTTCCTCTCTGTCCAAGGTTGAAGTCACCAACGAGAACTTTTGGGTGTAAGGTTACCCTCCATACACACGGGTCTGGACTACAAACAATATTATAGTTAGTACAAAGGCTTTTTTATCCCCTTGTTTAGCCAATATATAAATATTATCAGGTGTCTAAGACCAGTTATTACACAGAAGAAAACAAGTTATTAATTGCAATTATAACACGTACAATGTGTGTGTGTGTGTGTGTGTGTGTGTGTGTGTGTGTGTCTGTCTGTGTGTGATCCTACAAGTTATCCACTCATAGATTCTAGTGTTCTTTCCTACATCCTAAAAGTGTGTATGGTAATAAATATACAACCCTTGTCAAGGGGAATATGAAAGTTACTATATTGATTTAACAAGTTGTAATAACACAATAATTTACAAAGGATTAAATTGTTCGCAGTACACTGGAATTCATAATCTAATATGTTTTATGTTTTCCTTCACTGTCCCAATGGATGACGTCATGACACTTCCTGTGTGCGTAGGTGTATGTGTGTGTGTGGTCACTACTGGATTTGCAACCATCTTGTAGTGTTGTGTTTGTATAAATCCTTCTCAACTTCAGCATTACAGTGCTTCAATCTCTGGAGTTTATTATCAAGAAGAACCTTCCACATATTATTGGGTAAAGTGTTTTGTTGTTACTATTAATATTAAATCCTGCACTCAACTGTTTTGGATTGTCTTCCTTTGAAATGCTCTGTATTTCTTCATAATCTCTCCCTCTCTTTATCACTTCCTATATTCTTTGGTCAGGTTTCTTCTGTGGCAACATACATTCTTTTCTGTACTGAACAGTTCCACCTTGCAATCCTCCCTCAATTCTTCTTTGAGTAATAATAGGTACACTTGGACACCACAATGTTTAGTCCACCTGCGTCGGTGTGTGATATTTGGAGCAGATGCTTTCTGGACGACAGACTACTTACACTATCACAACCTATCACCTAACCTAACACACTCACACTATTACAAGGCTACACACATATTAACACACATACAGTATTATAAGGTAACACACATTAACACACTCACACTAATACAAGGCTACACACACATTAACACACATACATTATTACAAGGCCACACACACATTAACACACACATACACTATCACAGTGCTACACACACATTAACACACATACATTATTACAAGGCTACACACATTAACACACACATACACTATCACAGTGCTACACACACACATTAACACACATACATTATTACAAGGCTACACACACATTAACACACATACATTATTACAAGGCTACACACACACATTAACACACATACAGTATATAAAACCAATAGAGGCTTAGCTCTATGTCTTTCATGTATGTTTATCTTGTCTTGTAACACTACATGATTATATTTTATCTGTATATGTGACTGTATTATTTTATTGCATTATATTTTGTCTAATAACATTGACAAGCGTTCCACTAAGAACACATATTATTATAACCTGATTAATATATCACCTCAGTTTGTCATGAGAGAAAAAGATTATTACTTATATCTTTATATTTTAATTAAATATTAATTAACATTTCAGTATGAACATAATACATACAGCATGCAGTATGTGTGTTCTTTTATATCAATGTTTGTGATGTGACACTTATATTTACATATTGTTTATCAGTAATATTATTTATTGTTGGTAAAAATAGTATATATTCCTTACTGTTATAGCAAAGTTTAACTCTCTCTCTCTCTCTCTCTCTCTCTCTCTCTCTCTCTCTCTCTCTCTCTCTCTTGTGACAGTGGAAATGTCCCGATAATCTGCAAACGATAAATATATTAATTTTTTGGGGTACATCCTGTGATAAGTTGTGCAGGCAGTGTTATGTACTGTGTAATGGTGGGTTGGGTGTGTGTGTGGGGAAGTTGGGAGGGTTGGGTGTGTGTGGGGAAGGGTAGGGTGTGTGAGGGGAAGGGTTGGGTGTGTGTTGGGAAGGAGGGAGGGTTGGGTGTGTTTGTGGGGAAGGAGGGAGGGTTGGGTGTGTGTGTGGGGAAGGAGGGAGGGTTGGGTGTCTGTGGGGAAGGAGGGAGGGTTGGGTGTGTGTGTGTGGGGAAGGAGGGAGGGTTGGGTGTGTTTGTGGAAGGAGGGAGGGTTGGGTGTGTGTGTGTGGGGAAGGAGGGAGGGTTGGGTGTGTGTGTGGAAGGAGGGAGGGTTGGGTGTGTGTGTGTGGGGAAGGAGGGAGGGTTGGGTGTGTGTGGGTAAGGAGGGAGGGTTGGGTGTGTGTGGGGAAGGAGAGGGGAAGGAGGGAAGGTTGGGTGTGTGTGGGGAAGGAGGGAGGAAGGAGGGAGGGTTGGGAGGGAACGATGAGGTAAGCTTTAGGAGGAGAGGGAAGAGGAGGAATGAAGGAAAGGGACGAAATTAAATTAAGTGATAGGAGAAAAAGGATAAGGGGAAGAAAGGGAGGATTGGGGATGGTAAAGGACAGGAAGGGAGAGGGATATGAAGCTGTAAAGGAAGGGAGGAGAGACGAGGGAAAGGGAGAAGAGGTGTAGGGAAGGGAAGGGAAGGGTAGATAGGGCAAAGAAAGGGATGGGAGAATACAAAGGAATACAAAGGACATTCAAACAGCAACAGACCTACTGGTCCTTACGAGGCTGCTTGATTTTGCTATTCTATCTAACCTACAAGAGTGAGGGAAAGTATAGCAAAGAAGAAGGCTCCTCCCCACCCACCACTCCTTCCAGCCGAAGCTGGCAGGAAATGAAAAGATACCATGTAGTATGGAAAAACTAACATGGAATTTATATAGGACAGCAGGAAGGTTCTTACACTATGTCTTAAAATACAGTACATTTTTATATATACGACGTAAAATTATTCGTGTAATACAGTACTAGCTAGCTATAAATATACCAGTGGTCTGTACTCCGCCTGGCTTACCCAGGCCCTACACTCTATGCTACGAATACTATTAACGTGGTGAGTCTGTGACTGTTCTACTCTTGTCGGAGTATATATAATAAGTGAACTGCGGTTATGTTACTAATCTTATTCGAGTGTGAATAGTTGGAGGTTCGGGTTATTTGCTAGATACATGTCTAAGTGACTTTTGAACGACTCTATTGTTGCACAGTTTATAACAGCAGAGGGCAGTCGGTTCCAAATGTTTACGATACGATTAAAAAAGAAAAATTTAGCTTCATTCGTGTTAAAACGTTTCCCGACGATCTTTAGCCCGTTATTCCTGGTAATATTTCTGTTGTCGATGCTGAAGTAATTACTGGCATTTAAATTACTGAAACCTTTGAATATTTTGAAGACTTCTATAAGGTCTCCTCTTAGTCGCCGTTTGCTGAGGCTATATAGATTTAATTCCTTCAGTCGCTCCTCATAGGGCTTATTTCGTAATCTAGGGATCATTTTAGTTATTCTGCGCTGTACTCTCTCTAGTTTTTCGATGTATTTCTTATAGTACGGGGACCACATCTGTACACAGTATTCGAGGTGAGGACGTACGAGTGAGTTATATAATGTAATAATAATATCTTCTGATTTAAATTCAAAAGTTCTACCGATAAATCCTATGAGTTTGTTTGCTGTTTTCACTACTTCTGAGCACTGCTGTCCAGGTTTTAAGTAATTTGTTATTGTGACACCGAGGTCTCGTTCCATATTTACGCTTGAGAGTTGAACGTTATTCATAGTGTATTGTACTTTACTGTTATCGTTTCCAATATGAAGAACTTTGCACTTTTCTACATTGAAATACATTTGCCACTCATTTGCCCAGTCTACCAAAGTGTCCAAATCACGCTGTAAGGTTTGCCACTCTTCTCTGGAGGTTACTTTACTCGCTAGTTTTGTGTCGTCTGCAAATTTTGATGTCTTACAAGTGAGCCCATTATCTATATCATTAATATAAATTATAAAAAGGATGGGCCCCAATACTGATCCCTGAGGAACTCCACTTTGAACATTACGCCAGTCAGATGCTATCCCATTAATTACTACTCGTTGTTTACGCTCTGACAGCCAGTCTTCAAGCCATGCCTGGACTTTCCCCATAATACCGTGTGCGCCGAGTTTTCTTATCAATCGCTTGTGGGGGACCTTGTCAAATGCTTTTTGGAAATCTAGGTAAATTACGTCCACGGATCTCGACTCATCATGCATGTTATGAACGTCATAGAAAAAATCTAATAGGTTTGTGAGGCAGGACCGTCTATTTCGAAAACCGTGTTGCGAGTCTTTGATTATGTCATTCTCTTCTAGGAACTTTACCATTTTGTCCCTGATAATGGTTTCCATTAGTTTACAGACTACCGATGTTAGGCTTATTGGTCGATAATTACCGGGTAGTGACTTAATTCCTTTCTTAAATATAGGTGTTACGTTAGCTGTTTTCCATTCGCTTGGTACTTTCCCCGTTTTTAATGATTTCTTAAATATAACGGAAAGTGGCTTGGCTAACTCGAACTTCGCTTCCTTCACGATTCTCGGGGAAATTTTATCTGGTCCCGGTGTTTTATTTACATTGATGGCATTAATAGCACTTATAATGTTACTTTCATCAAGTTCGCAGTTATCTAGACTTATGTCATTTACTTGTACGGTCGGGACTGGTAGTGCTTCTGTTGTATTTTCTTCATTGAATACTGATGCAAAATAATCATTTAGTATGGTAGCCATTTCTACTTCATTATCGGTATATTCGTCATTGTTATTTGCAAGTGGACCAATTACTGAAGTTAGCACTTTCTTTTTTCTTATGTAACTATAGAATTCCTTCGGGTTTGATTTACTAAGTTTTGCAATATGATTCTCTAACTCTTTCTTACTTTGTTTGATTTGCTTTTTAATTATTCGTCTAAGTCTGTCGAATTCCTGCTTATCTGACTCGTCTTGTGTTTCTTTAAATTTTTTATGTGCTTGTTTTTTGGCTAATAGGTTCGTGTGAATCTCGTTATTCCACCATTTGGGTTTACATTTTCCCGGTGAACGTCTATCACGGTACGGTATACATGATTTCACAGCACAATTTAGGTTATTTACAAATAATTCCCATGAGGCGTTGATGTCTGGGGCTTCTGTTACAGCAGTCCAATCTGTGTTACCTAAGGTACATCTTAGTTTATTAAAGTTCGCCCTTTTAAAATTAGGTACTTTTTCTGTGCTCGCGTTTTCTTCTGTCTTTGATATATTAATTTCAAATGTTATAATTCTGTGATCGCTAGAACTAAATTCATGTCCGACTTTAACATCCTTAACTAAGTTGTCATTGGTAGTAAGAATTATATCTAGGATATTGTTTCCTCTCGTAGGAAACGTTACACGTTGGCTTAGTGCACTTTCGTTTAAATTTGTGTACAAATCGTGGCCAGAATGTGAAATTAAATTATCACCCCACTTCTGTACTGGTAGGTTAAAATCGCCAAAAATTATAAAATCATCCTCGCAACAGATTTCAGCTAAACTGTCGTAGAGAACTGAATCGGTGTTTGTTTATTGATTAGGCGGTCTATATATGAGGCCCAATATTGTTTTGCATGAACGGTGTCGTAATTGTATATAGCATGCGTCTATATTATCTATTTCTAGCCTATTCACTCGTAGCGGGTAAAGACTACTTTTTACATACAAAATTACACCACCTCCGTTACGAACTGTTCTTTCGTTACTAAATATGTTATATCCTGGGATGGCATATTCTGCTAGGTAATCTCTACAGGCTGTATTTATCCAGGATTCCACGATGCCAATTATATCATAATTTTCTGTACTTACTAAGGCTTCTAGGTCGGTAAATTTATTACGTATACTCCGTGCATTGAAAAAACAGACTGTCGTCGATGTCGAGTTGTATGAGGGTTTATTGTTTACGTTACGGGCGTTGTGTTCGGCTGTGCTGCGTTTTTTTATCTGTAGTTTTGAACAGCATCATTTAGTAGTCTACCGAGACGTGCTGCCCCAACACCGTTTAGGTGTAGTCCGTCTTTTTGGAAGAGAATAGGATTATTATAAAAATTGTCCCAATGGTCGATGAATTCTATTCTTTCCTGTGAACAAAGTGTCTTTAATCGGCTGTTCATACTATACGCCAGGTTATAAAACCTGTTGTCTGCATTTATCCTCGGCAGGATCCCGGAAATTATGATGTGATTAGAGTTATTCTTGTATCGTCGAATGGCTTCTCGGTATTTTTCCATTAGTTCTTCTGATCTTGTCCGCTTGAGGTCAGTTGTTCCCGTATGAAGAATGAAGCATGTGTTGTTGGTGGCATTCACAGTAATGTCTTGGTGGGCCGTGGTGATGTCGTCAATACCTGCTCCTGGTATACAATAACGTTTACGGTTATTAGGGGCTCTACCACAGAACTCTTCCAGTTGACCACGGATTATGGAGTCCCCAATTAATCGGGTTTCTTCCTCATCCTCCATGGGCTCAGTCAGTACCTGGTATCGGTTGGAAGTTATCATTGGTAAGTAGGTTCTGGGAGCAGTCACCTGTCTCGTTTCGCTTGTGTTTGTCCGGTGGACAAACGTGGTGAGTTGGTTGGTTGGGTGGCAACATGTGTAGGGGCGGGTGTAGGTGTGGAGATAGGAGCGGTAGGGGTCGTGATCCCAGGGGCATTGATAATAATCCGATGTGGGCGGGTTAATGGCGTGAGACGGGTGGGTGTAGCATGTGTGCCTCTGGTTACCTGTGAATAGAGTGGAGGTTCTTCTTGCATACCCGTAGCTATGTTCAATGAGACAAACTCCTGTAGTGAGTCATACTTCCTTTTCAACTGGCGATTTTCTTCTCTTGTTTCCTCGACTATCTTCATCATCTCGCAGAGCCGACAAATAGGGGAGGAGAAGTAATCAGTGAAGTACCCGCGAATCTCCCGTTGCACGCGTTGCACGGTTTGAGATTTGAAGGCATCTTATAGATTGGGAGACGGGGAGAGAAAACAGCAACGAAAGGAGTGGGATGGGAGAGGCAGAGAAAGGGAGGGGAGTGGGCAAAGTGAAAGGGGACGTGGGAGAGGTAGGGGTGAAGTTGTAGAGGGGGGAAGGAGTGTAGCCTGTATGTCCCAGGGGGCACAGGATGGGTGAGGTCAGTATGGCAGCGGGAGGGAAAGTAGGGTTGGGGGCGAGGTCAGGTGAGGTCACAGGTATAGAGCCGGAAAGGCACAGGTGAGGTGAGGTAGGGTACAGGGATTAGGCACGCCTTGGGTTGGAATTTCTCTACGTCGCCAGAATAAACGATAATAACGACAATTTGACCAAATTAATATAACGTGTGCTGGATTTGAATACTTCAGAACCACGCAGCATAGACGTTAAATAACAAAACTAATTAATACGTCGCCAGTATAAACGATAATAACGACAATTTGACCAATTTAATATAACGTGTGCTGGGTTTGAATACTTCAGAACCACGCAGCATAGACGTTAAATAACAAAACTAATTAATACAACGTGCGCTTTCTAGGACTTTCGAGAGGTCGCCTGACTAGTAAACCAATAAGTATCGCTAGGATGCCGTATTTGTTTCAGAGGTTGGACAAAGGTGTGTAGGGATAAAGAAGGCAGAGAATGGGAGAGGGGGGGGGCGGAGTGAAAGCGGGCACAGGATGGGTTAGGTGAGGTGAGGTGGAGATGGGAGTGGTGGAGGGGGTAAGAAGTAAAGGAGGGACAGGTACGGGGTAGGGCAGGGTGAGGTGGGACAAAGGTGTGTAGGGATAAAAAAGGATTAGTGACAGGAGGTAGGTCAGGTAGTATCTATGGAGCGTTAGTGCAAGATTTTAATAACAATAAATATATATATTTTTTCTTTTAAAGATAGTTAGCAAATTAAATATATAGCGTATCGAAAACACGGGTTTACACACCCACGAGAATGGAAATATGCAAAACGAGCAAGGAAAGTACTGGCGAACAATTAAGTGTGAATAAGCTCTCTAGGGTCTTGTGGGCTGAGTCAAGGACAGTGGTTCCCTAGGGAGAGTTTCTAATGTTCCAGACAGTCTTTACAGTTACAACGATACGAATAAACGAGTATGTTATACACAACAAAGAAAGAATGGAATATATATAAAGATAACTGATGTACACTTTACATATATGACTAAAAGTTAAGCAGGGAGGGTTTCTCTATGTTCCGACGGCGAACTTCTACTAATTATCTGGGTAAATAATAATAATGGAAGGAGAGAAATCTGAAACAGTAATATTCAGCTTAAATGGTTAATAAATATACTAAAGAATCAACGTAGGAATCTAATAGGAAATTATGCAATTTATATCTCTAGTTTGCTAATAGAAGAGAAGAGACTAGGATATAATTCACTAATTGTGTACTCAACACTTCCGTTGAACTGTTGGCTATCCAAGGTCGGCGAGGGGTCACGGGAGCGGAAAGGTGTTGACCCTATGGTATCTCAGTGACGACTGAGAAGAGGAGAAGGGAGGAGAGGAGTAGGAAAGGAAAGAAAAGAGTAGGGTAGGTATGGTAAAGGAGGGGAGGGGAAAGGAAGGGAAGGGAGAAGAGGGATAGGGAAGGGAAGTGTAAGTAGGGTAAAGGAAGGGAGGGGAGAGGAGGGGAAGGGAGGAGAGGAGTAGGGTAGGGAGGGGAAGGATACGTAAGGTAAAGGAAGGGGAGGGAGAGGGGGATAACAGGAGGGGAAAGGAGAAGAGGGGTAGGGAAGTGAGGGAAGGAGAGGGATAGGGAAGGGTAGGTAGGATAAAGGAAGGGAGGGAGAGGGACGAATAGGAGAATATAAAGGAAGGAAGAGAAGGAGGGATAAGAAATGATAAAGCAGGGGAAGGGAGAGGAGGAATACAATATTAATGTATATAATATAATACAAACAGTAACAGACCTATTGGTCCTTTAGAGGCTGTTTTGATTCTAAGGTGCTAACTACTAGTAGAGATAATGAATAATAATAATAATAATAATAATAATAATAATAATAATAATAATAATAATAATATTAATAATAATAATAATAATAATAATAATAACAATAACAATAACAATAACAATAATAATAATATTAATATTAATATTAATATTAATATTAATATTAATATTAATAACAATAACAATAACAATAACAATAACAATAACAATAATAATAATAATGTTGTTGTTGTTGTGGACCCAGACCAATTAAAGGTGTAATATACTTATGGTTCATTGGATCACTTTGATTCCTTTGAAGTATACCAACAAACAGGACCACATTAACATAAATAATGGTGTTCTGTGGCTTAGAATAGTGTGTAGGAATCAGTTGTTCCAGATTTACCAACACTGTACTACTCCTCTTTAACTTCCTGGCTATCTGTTGGTATATTTATAAAGCCAATTTATTTATTTATTAATATAAGTAACAAGGAAGCACTACCATCTTGTATTACCATTATAATGTTATATTTCATTCAATATAATTAATTTATTGTAAAATATAACATTGTGCAAAATGTGGCAACAACTTAGTGAACAGGAGTGAGCCATCACGTCCAGCTGCCTCCATGTCTGAGCCTTCACCTCCTCTTCTGCCCATGTAATTAATAAGAATGTACTGCATTACAGGAAATTACTAAATATTGTCATGGTATGGCAGTCTTATATAGCTCGTTATCATATGTAATTATTGTGTGTATCTATGTTATATCTCTTCTCTGTGTTGACCAGACCACTCATACCAACTCCACTGATTGCCATCTATCCTCTGTTGTTTCATCCTTCACACCATTAATTGATATTATGACTGACTGACAGAATGACCATTTGTGTACCATAATACGGGGAAAAGGGGAATGAAAATGAATTGGTGAGTGAGGCGTGTGTGAAGCATACAGATAAGAGGGAGGGAATGATTATTCTATACTGTAAATCTCTGACTCCCGGACATATGCAGGACTGATAACACTGAATGTAATGTATATTTATGTGTCTGATTTTATATACGGTCACACAGCTACGGAAGAGTAGGAAAGGGTAGATAGGGTAACGGAAGTGGAGGGAGAGGGAGGGTACAGGAGGGGAAGGGAGAAGAGGGGTAGAAAAGGGAAGGGAAGGGTAGGTAGGGTAATGGAAGGGGAGGGAGAGGGAGGGTACAGGAGGGGAAGGGAGAAGAGGGGTAGGGAAGGGAAGGGTAGATAGGGTACAGGAAAGGGAGGGAGAGGGAGGGGAAAGGAAGGGAAGGGAAGGAAAGGGAGGGAAGGGTAGGTAGGGTACTGGAAGGGAAGGGAGAAGAGGGGTATGGAAGGGAGGGGAGAAGAAGGGTAGGGAAGGAAAGGGAAGGGTAGATAGAGTAAAGGAAGAGGAGGGAGAGGGAGGGGTAGGGAGAAGAGGGGTAGGGAAGGGAAGGGTAGGTAGGGTAAAGTAAGGGAGGAGAGAAGAGGGGAAGGGAGGAGAGGAGTAGGGTAGGGAGGGGAAGGATACGTAAGGTAAAGGAAGGGGAGGGAGAGGGAGGGTACAGGAGGGGAAGGGAAGGGAAGGGAAGGCAGAAGAGGGAAGGGAATGAAAGGGTAGATAGGGTAAAGGAAGGGGAGGGAGAGGGAGGGTACAGGAGGAGTAGGGAAGGGAAGGGAAGGCAGAAGAGGGATAGGAAAGGGAAGGGAAGGGTAGATAGGGTAAAGGAAGGGGAGGGAGAGGGAGGGAACAGGAAGGGAAGGAAAGGGAGGAGAAGGGATAGGGAAGGTAATGACAGGATAGGTAGGGTAAAGGAAGGGAAGGGAGGAGAAGGGATAGGGAAGGTAATGACAGGATAGGTAGGGTAAAGGAAGGGAAGGGATAGGGAAGGTAATGACAGGATAGGTAGGGTAAAGGAAGGGAAGGGAAGGGAGGAGAAGGGATAGGGAAGGTAATGACAGGATAGGTAGGGTAAAGTAAGGGAAGGGAGGAGAAGGGATAGGGAAGGTAATGACAGGATAGGTAGGGTAAAGGAAGGGAAGGGAGGAGAAGGGATAGGGAAGGTAATGACAGGATAGGTAGGGTAAAGGAAGGGAAGGGAGGAGAAGGGATAGGGAAGGTAATGACAGGATAGGTAGGGTAAAGGAAGGGAAGGGAGAAGGGAAGGGATAGGGAAGGTAATGACAGGATAGGTAGGGTAAAGGAAGGGAAGGGAAGGGAGGAGAAGGGATAGGGAAGGTAATGACAGGATAGGTAGGGTAAAGTAAGGGAAGGGAGGAGAAGGGATAGGGAAGGTAATGACAGGATAGGTAGGGTAAAGGAAGGGAAGGGAGGAGAAGGGATAGGGAAGGTAATGACAGGATAGGTAGGGTAAAGGAAGGGAAGGGAGGAGAAGGGATAGGGAAGGTAATGACAGGATAGGTAGGGTAAAGGAAGGGAAGGGAGAAGGGATAGGGAAGGTAATGACAGGATAGGTAGGGTAAAGGAAGGGAAGTGAGGAGAAGGGATAGGGAAGGTAATGACAGGATAGGTAGGGTAAAGGAAGGGAAGAGAGGAGAAGGGATAGGGAAGGTAATGACAGGATAGGTAGGGTAAAGGAAGGGAAGGGAAGGCAAAAGAGGGATAGAGAAGGTAATGACAGGATAGGTAGGGTAAAGTAAGGGAAGGGAAGGGAGGAGAAGAGATATTAAAGGAATAATATACTTATGGTTCATTGGAGCACTTTGATTCCTGTCCCCCCTATTCCTGCACCCCACTAATACCCCTTAATACAAACAACAACAACCCTCAAGCCTGTCCCCCTATTCCCGCACCCCCTAAACCCCCCCGCACCCTCCTAATACTCTCTAAATACACACAACCCCCCCCATACCTTTCCCCCTATTTCCGCACCCCTCCAAGCCTGTCCCCCCTATTTCCGCACCCCCCCATGATCCCCCCGCACTCCCCTAAATACCCCTAAACACACACTGTATTTATTTATTAATATAAGTAACAAGGGAGAACCAACATCTTGTATTGCCATTATAATGTTGGAGAGAGAGAGAGAGAGAGAGAGAGAGAGAGAGAGAGAGAGAGAGAGAGAGAGTGAAGTAAAGTGTTGGATGTGAGCGAGAGAGAAAGTAAGATGAGTGTGAGGTATGGTTAAGAGAGAGAGAGAGAGAGAGAGAGAGAGAGAGAGAGAGAGAGAGAGAGTGAGTGAAGTAAAGTGTTGGATGTGAGCGAGAGAGAAAGTAAGATGAGTGTGTGGTATGGTTAAGAGAGAGAGAGAGAGGGAGAGAGAGAGAGAGAGAGAGGTAGTAGATGTGAGAAAAAGAGGTAGTAGAGGAGATAGAGAGAGAGAGGTAGTTGAAGTGGGAGAGATAGAGAGGTAGTATAAACACACACATACACACACACAGACCCTAATGATATACTGTACACACATTATGTATTAAGACAAACACATACATACACACATACTCTATTAATATACACACATATGTATTAACATACACACACACAAACGCTAATTGTATACATACATATGTAATAACACACACACACACACACACACACACACACACGTATGTATTAACACACACACATACACACACGTATGCATTAACACATACAAACACGTATGTATTAACACATACACACACGTATGTATTAACACACACACACACACATACACACACACACACACATATATGTATTAACACACACACACATACACATACACACACATAATGGTAACAGTAGTAATAACTCAACCTTTACTTATCATGGTGTGAACATTTTTACTAACTTGTGTAGATTAATGAACAGCAAGTTGATGTTGTGGTTTCATTAGAGAGAGAGAGAGAGAGAGAGAGCTGTGTGTGTTGGCATGCGTGCGTGTGCCTGCGTGCGTGCATCCGTGTGCTTGCGTCCGTGCGTGCCTGTGCACGTGTGCACGCGTGTGTGTACGTGCATGCATTCAAGTGTGTCCGTGCATGCGTGCATACGTGAATGCGAGTGCGTTCGTGCGTGCCTGTACGTGCATGCGTGCGTGTGTGTTTGTGGAGGGGGGGGGATCTGATCGAGGTGGTAGGATAATTTGTACATGGATGACTTCCATTCATCCCTGGTTTTGATCTGTGACCACAATATAATTAATAATTAATTGGTTATTGATGAATCTGACATTACATGATAAAAAAATTCCAATATTAATATACACCTTTATATGTACAGTGCTAACCTAACCTAACCTATCCTAACCTAACCTTTATATGTATAGTGCTAACCTACCCTAACCTAACCTTTATATGTACAGTGCTAACCTAACCTAACCTAACCTTTATATGTATAGTGCTAACCTAACCTAACCTAACCTTTATATGTACAGTGCTAACCTAACCTAACCTTTATATGTACAGTGCTAACCTAACCTAACCTAACCTTTATATGTATAGTGCTAACCTAACCTAACCTAACCTTTATATGTACAGTGCTAACCTAACCTAACCTAACCTAACCTTTATATGTACAGTGCTAACCTAACCTAACCTAACCTATCCTAACCTTTATATGTATAGTGCTAACCTAACCAAACCTAACCTTTATATGTATAGTGCTAACCTAACCTAACCTAACCTAACCTTTATATGTACAGTGCTAACCTAACCTAACCTAACCTTTATATGTACAGTGCTAACCTAACCTATCCTAACCTAACCTAACCTAACCTTTATATGTACAGTGCTAACCTAACCTAACCTAACCTAACCTTTATATATACAGTCTTAACCTAACCTAACCTAACCTAACCTTTATATGTACAGTGCTAACCTAACCTAACCTAACCTAACCTTTATATGTATAGTGCTAACCTAACCTAACCTAACCTAACCTTTATATGTACAGTGCTAACCTAACCTAACCTAACCTAACCTTTATATGTATAGTGCTAACCTAACCTAACCTAACCTAACCTTTATATGTACAGTGCTAACCTAACCTAACCTAACCTAACCTAACCTTTATATGTATAGTCCTAACCTAACCTAACCTTTATATGTATAGTCCTAACCTAACCTAACCTTTATATGTACAGTCCTAACCTAACCTAACCTAACCTTTATATGTACAGTGCTAACCTAACCTAACCTAACCTAACCTTTATATGTAGTCCTCAGGGTGTGGCTGGACATTTGAAACAACGGGTGAAGTTCCACTAGACCGGTCCATCTGTGGCCTGGTGGTCACAAAGGAAAGGTAAGTAACACACACAGACAACACATGACCTATTCACTGGTCCATGTGTTTTTATCCCTGGCCATTATCACTCTCAACACACACACAGACAACACATGACCTATTCACTCTCTCCCTCAGATAATAAAATATATCTATAAAAGAGAGGCGTCTGTCTGTGTGTGTTTGTCTGTGTGAACTTTTCTCCCAAACCAAAAGAAATAGATGGAACAAACCATATATATATATATATATATATATATATATATATATATATATATATATATATATATATATATATATATATATATATATATATATATATATATATATATATATATATATATATATATATACCTGAAAGGGCATGACTCAGGGAAGTTTAAGGTACAGTTGGCTCCATTTCCGCGTTTATACTTGTAATAATTCATTACACAAACTTTTTAAGGAACTTTCATTACCACCAGGTTATTCTTCCTTGCAATACTACAATTGTCTACCATGACAAAGTTAAAATCATAGTGACAACAAAATAATAATCATAAAGTGGGTGGTGCACGAACACAATCTTTAAGGGTTATGGATGTTTTGGTATTGATTATTCCACCTTCTCTTTATTAGTAACTGGCAGGATAAAAATGACTTACTACATGACTCATATATATATATTTAATAAACAATTGCTGGCATGTAAATTATACTGTGACATAAATTCTATATTAATTTTGTATAATACAGCAAATAACACTACTCGATCACTGTTGATGCTTTAGCATTTCAACTCAACCCCTGTTTCCATTTCACTCTGTAATGATTGGTTCGCCTCATGATCACACGTGGTTCAGGATTCAAGATTCTAGGTGGTTCAACATTGCCAACGCTAACTTATATACGGTACGCGGAAGTGAAGCCAACTGTACATAAAATCTTCACATTTCGAAGATTACAATATCCTCTGAAGCTGTCATATGGAATGACTATTAATAAGAGCCAAGGTCAAACCATGACATCTATAGGGCTTGATCTATCTGAAAATCCAGCCTTCACACATGGGCATCTCTATGTTATACTTTTACGTGTTGGAAATGCAGAGAACATCTATATATTGACTCCAAACCAAAAGACAAAAAAAAATTGTGTACACTGAAGTTTTGCAATGAAAGTTTGACCAAAACACAGAAAAGTTTATGCTGTTTATGTTATATACAGGTTTTATCAGTACATTCTTTACCTGCCGCACTACGACATCAGCTTAATTAAAAAAACAAAACTTAAGAAAATAAAGAAAATGCGGCGGGTAAACGATTGAGCAAAAAACCTTGTACAGTCGCGGTCAATAACAATCATCCACATATGGGTATCTCAAACAATTTATTGTCTAATATTTTCAAGTTCACATATGATATTATTGTTTTAAGTAGTGTGTAGCTGCTTGTATTAAATTAAAAGATAGTAGTTAACCTATTTATTGGAAAAATTACCATCTGAGGAACAGAGGGAAGCTGTCAAACTCTTATGTGAGTTACCCCTATATGGATGATTATATATGGCTGCGACTCTATGTAAACCATTCTGAAAAACAAAAATAAAAAAATTGATTGTTGTAACTCCTCCTTCTGGCACCGTACCTAACCACTTCAAGTTTGGTTGGACCAGCGAAGCGGGTCGGCTACAGCTAGTTTGAAATAATATAAGGTAAGTCATTTTACGAGCCTGTAAAACTTATATCTCCATACTGTATTTATGACTTGGCAGATGTGACGAATTGACTTTTGCCTCTGACAGTACAAGTTTGTTCACTGCACTGATTCCACTGTTATAGTGTGGAAAGGACAATTATGAACTTTTCTGCTACTTGTTCAGGTTTGAAAAAGTGGTTTGGTTTATTATATTTCATATTCCCATTGGTATAGAAACCTTTGTCGTTAAGGGACCCAGTTATGTAGTCAGAAAATTGTAGATAAATGAGTCCTTCAAATGTTGCCACCAAACAATATATAATTAAAGGATCTTGTTTCGTGGCATAGGCAGGAAGAATGAAAAGCCACCAGATCTCATACACGATTACAGGGTCCCTTTATATATGAGTGTTATGTTGGTAGTAAATGTATGACGGAGAACAGCACCCTGGTGAAGGACTCTAACTTGTGGTGGGTCTCTCTCCTGGAGGAAGTGGAAGGGTGTAACTCTTCTGTGTGTATGTATGTGTGTATATATGTATTTATGTATGTATGTGTATATATATGTATGTATGTTTATATGTATGTAGGTATATATATATATATATATATATATATATATATATATATATATATATATATATATATATATATATATGTATAAAGAAAGATGTGTTTGTACTGTATATTTGTGTGTGTATATATGAAGGCTATGTATGAGTCTCGTTCCAACATTGGTGGAGTGTGGACATTCTCTTGGCACTCTGCCTGCATTGTTGTTTGTGTTATTCTAGCATTCTTGTTTGTGTGTTGTTGTTGGTGTTTTTTTCTGTTGTGGTTCTGTGTATTGTTTTGTTGTGATTCTGTGTGTGTGTGCATCCCTGGCTGATTGAGTGTTCAGTTTTTTTGTTTTTTTTTATTCCTCAACCTCGGGGCTGCAGGCTATCAGTAGCCCGTGACTCTTGCGAGGCCCCGAGATTATTGGGAGTCACACTAGATGAGACAGTGGAGCTTCGTGGTGATGTTGGTCACTCACAGCATCTTGGAATATGCTTGGGCATCTTCTATGTTGTGAGACGATCGATGTAGGGGGTATTTTCTTGACGTGTTGGCGTAGCTAGGATAATTAACTAACAGCTGGACCCAATTCACCTCTGAAAAATCCTAGATGTTTTCTCGTGGATTCGAACCCGGGTACTTGACATTCGCAGTCCGTCCCTTTATCCACTCTGCCACCGCCTCCCCCAGTTGTTTGCTTCCCATCTAGGCCTTGCCTGGCCTGATGGAGAGCGTGGATTCCTGCTTGGAGGCCGACTTGGCAATGTTGGAAGACGACGAGACTCCAGTTGCAGATCACTGGCCTGAGCTGCCCTCACGCAACCCTCCCCACCTCTCCTCGGTCACTCTGCAGCTCAGGTTGCAGCCGTCCACCTCATCAACCTCTATCAAGTGACCAGTTGATACCTCGTCCGATTCCTCGCAGGATTCCGATGGTGTGGACTGTTTGCCTCCAAATGCCAAGACGGCAAAGTTTGCTCCAGCTGTGCACGACGTACCTTCTCTGCCTCACCCTGGTGTTTCTTCCTTCTATACCCACTCCTTGCCCTCGACTAACCTTCCTGCTTTTGTCCCGAGAGATACTTATGTCAAGCTCTCCTTCTCTAGGAACCCATCTACTGACACACAGCTGTGTTGGTTGTCTGATGTCAAGAGGGCTTTCCAATTGCAACGTGAACTGGCTGAAGTCAAGATGGCTGCTGTCACCTCCCAGTTTGTCCACATCTCTTGGAAGCGTCAGAACATCATTGACAGAGTCAAGGCTGGTAAATTTTTGTCTCTGCCTCTCATTCTTCAAGACTCACCCGAGAGGCCTCGTAACTTCCCCAGCTACATCCTCACCCGTTTTCCTCTTGATGTTGACCAGAAACTTGCCGAGGGATACCCCAGCTGAGCACACACCACTGACTAGTCGACCTGTACTCTAGCCTTTCCAGGGACAGTGTTGTGGCCTTCATTGACCTTCTAAGTGCCTTCGATGTTGCTAATAGAGACATCATTTTGGATCAACTGGTTGACTTTGGGATAAAGGGTAATCTACTATGGTAGATTCGAGGCTACCTCAGTAACAGGACCTCCCGTGTGTTTTTCAGTGGTGCTCTTAGTCCTTTGCGCAGTTTTCATCTTGGTATGCCTCAAGGGGGTGTTGTCAGCCCATTGTTATTTAGTATTTTGATGCATCGGCTGCTCACTTCTCTCCCTGATATTCTTGGAAATACAATTACGTGCAGATTTTGTCATTTTTGGCCTTATTGCGTCATCGTATCTTGACTGTCAAATTTTTATGGGTGCCATCCCATGTAGGTTTACGTCACAATGGTACAGTTGACAGACTCGCGAAGGAGGCCTGCCGTCTGGCTCCTCGTGGTGTTGGACGTCCTCTCTACCTGACATGTTACCTTTCTAGAGTTCGCTCCGCCGCTCTCCTCCCTGTACGGCGACGCAGGGATGCAGAGAGGCCCTTCAGCATCTCCATCACCCACTACAAGTCTGTCTGCTGTCACAAATATTCCTACCGTCGTCGGGGCCTCATGATTCGGAGGCACAATGTAGTCTCTGCTCGTTTGAAGCTTGGCTGCCGGCCACCATGGCAGGTTGCTGGGATGCAGGGTGAGCCTCCCTTCACTGAGTGTCGCTTGTGTCGAGCGCCTCGTGCTAACACTATAGAACACTATTGTCTGGCCTGCCCCACTGTCTGACACTTGCTGCCTCGGGGCCTGCCACTTGATGTGGTTTGTCGACACCTGCTGAACCATCAGGTTCTGGAGGAACTTCTGGTATGCCACCCTCGTATGTGAGACCTCTGTACCATGACCCATAATACCATTACCACACACACACACACACACAACACATGACCTACTGTTATCTCCATGGTAGGTTAATATGGTACCCATGTGATACCTCTGTACCATGACCCATAATACCACACACACACACACACAACACATGACCTACTGTTATCTCCATGGTAGGTTAATATGATACCCATGTGATACCTCTGTACCATGACCCATAACCCCCCCCCATGCCTATTCCTGCACCCCCCTAATCCCCCCGCACCCCTCTAAACACACACAACCCACCCCCAAGCCTGTCCCCCTATTCCCGCACCCCACTAAACCCCCTTCGTAACCCCCATTAGCCCCAAAAACACACACAACCCCCCCCTTCCTAAGCCAGTCCCCCTATTCCCGCACCCCACTAAACCCCCCCGCACCCCCCTAAACCCCCCCGCACACACTCATGTCTGTATTTACTACACTGAAAATAATATTACTACACTAACACCAATCACATGATTGGAAACTACAAAGAGTTGATCAATTCCACAACGAAAGAATGTCAGCCGTGTAAATGACTTCTGGGTGAATTGTTTAATGAATTTTGTGAGTAAACTATACAGTAATTATTATTATCTAACTGTTGGATAGATTTTGTGACTGTGGATACTCACCTCTTGGTTAATAATGAAGCCTTACAAATGTGGTTGGTCGGGAAGCTAACAAACGAGTACCACTGTGAAATCAACCCTAACATAATGAAGCCTTACAAGTGTGGTTGGTTGGGAAGCTAACAAACAATTACCACTGTGAAATCAACCCTAAAATAATGAAACCTTACAAGTGTGGTTGGTAAGGAAGGTAACAAACGAATACTACTGTGGAATGGATCCTAAAATAATGAAGCCTTACAAGTGTGGTTGGTTGGGAAGGTTACAAACAAATACCACTGTGGAATTAACCCTATAATAATGAAGCCTTACAAGTGTGGTTGGTTAAGAAGGTAACAAACGAATACCACTGTGGAATGGACCCAGTGTTATTGTTATTGTTATATTACAGACATCATGTGTATGTACAATGATAGGGTGTGTGTGTGTGTGTGTGTATACATTGATAGGGTGTCTGTGTGTGTGTGTGTACAGAGGTTATTATTATATTACAGACATCATGTGTGGACGGAGTGTAATACTGATGATGATGATGGTGGTGATGGTGTTGGCTCTCACACCACCTGTTGATGCTGGAATACGTACTGGTAAGTTTGGTTATTATTATTTGTGTGTGTGTGGGTGTGTGTGTGTGTGTGTGTGTGTGTACAAAAAAGAGAGAGGAAGGAATAAGTGTGTGTGTGTGTGTGTGACAGCGTTGTGATAAATAGTGTAGTAATAATCATATAGTGTATAATGTATAATACCCAAACAATGTACTGTACAATTAGACAAATACCATTGAGACATTGTTAATTAAAATTACCAAAAAATATCAAAATTACCCAATATTAAAATTACCCAATATTAAAATTACCCAATATTAAAATTACCCAGTATAAAAATTACCCAATATTAAAATTACCCAATATTAAAATTACCCAATATTAAAATTACCCAATATTAAAATTACCCAATATTAGAATTACCCAGTATAAAAATTGTCCTCCAAGTTAATAGGTTACAACATACAGCGTTGGTGTTAAATCTGGAGCCACTAATTCCTCCAAACTATTCCAAGCAATAGATAACCATTACTTCTGTTGATATGGTCCTGATGTTTTCTGGCATACTTTGGAGGAATTAAGGTGCTCTAATGTATAAGAGACCGGAAAGGACAGAGTATGAAGGAAGAAAAGGAAAAGAGAAGAATAGATGGTGTATGGAGATGAAGTAAAGAGAATAAGAAGGAAACGATGGTAAAGTATGAAGGAGGAGAAGGAAAAGAGAAGAAAAGATGGTGTATGGAGGAGGTGAAGAAAAGAGAATAAGAAGGAAAGGAAGGTAAAGTATGAAGGAGGAGGAGGTGGAAGGGAGACAAGAGAAGAAATAGATAAAGGGGTAATGAGATGAGAAAGTACAAGGGTAGAGAATGGAGGAGAAAAAGGAGGAGGAACGGAGAGAAGAATGGAGAGAAGGAGTAAAGGAAGAAAGGAAGGAAGGAGTAAATGAAGGAAGGAAGGTGGAAAGAATAGAAAAATAGAGAGAAGGAGATAGGGAAGGAAGGAGGGAGGGAGGAATGAATAGAAGAATAGAGAGAAGAAGAATAGGATAGAAGGAAGGAAGGAATGAGAGAAGAATGGAGAGAAGGAATAAAGAAAGGAAGGAGGGAATGAGAGAAGAATGGAGAGAAGGAATAAAGAAAGGAAGGAGGGAATGAGAGAAGAATGGAGAGAAGGATTTAGGGAAGGAAGATAGAGGAGAAGAATGGAGAGAAGGAGATAGGGAAGGAAGGAAGGAAGAGAGGAGAAGAATGGAGAGAAGGAGATAAGGAATGAAGGAAGGAGGGAGAGAATGAAAGAGGGAAGGAGAGAAGAATAGAGAGGAGTAAAGGAAGGAAGGAAGGAATGAGAGAAGGAATAAAGGAAGGAAGGAGGGAAGGAGAGAAGAATGGAAAGAAGGAATAAAGGAAGGAAGGAAGGAATGAGAGAAAAATGGAGAGAAGGAGATAGGGAAGGAAGGAAGGAGGAAAAAATAGAAGAATGGAGAGAAGGAGATAGGGAAAGAAGGGTGGAGGGAGGGAATGAAGGAGGGAAGGAGAAAAAAATGGAGGTTGGAGGGAGGGAAGGAGAGAAGAATGGAGAGAAGGAATAAAGGAAGGAAGGAGGGAAGGAGAGAAGAATGGAGGAAAGGAGAGAGAGAAGAATGGAGAGACGGAGCAGAAATGTTAATATAAATAATAATCCACTATTACCCTTGAGAGAGAGAGAGAGAGAGAGAGAGAGAGAGAGAGAGAGAGAGAGAGAGAGATAGAGAGAGAGAACACAGTCATCACTAACAACTTTCCTCTCTCACCAGAATGTCCCGCCTACAACCATTCATCCATGGTGCCTCAACAACCATTAGAGATGAACAAAATCGGTGAAGGTGTCCTGGAGACTCGCTTTCAGGTATTGTCTCCACCTGATAATAATACCAGGTGGGGGACAAGTCTACACATCATGAATCAAGACAATAAACAAACTCTGGCAACACTCGACATTGATCACATTACCGGACCTCATAACCAAGTCAACATCAAGTGTTCCTGTACTAGTGAAGATGATCATTCCAGTGTCAAAACCATCACAGGACCAGACGTCATCACCAAGCTGGCACTTCAAGACTTTCTTCAGCTTAGGGTTGGGTGTCATCACGTGTACTACGACATCTACAACAAGATGACCTTCCCATTGTCATTCATCCGCTACAAGTGGAAAAAACAACCTGATTATCTCAAGAAGAAGGTCAGTTGTTCTCTTTATTAGCAATGCATACAGATAAAATCATGACAATTATTACCATAACCTGACCTAACCTAACCTAGCCTATAGTAACTTAACCTAACAAAACCTTATCTAACCAAACCTAACCTAACCAAACCTTACCTAACCAAACCTGATCTAACCTAATTTAACCTGCCGTAACCTAGCCTAAAGTAACCTAACGTAACCAATCATAATCAAACCTAACCTAACCTGCAGTAACCTAACCTAACCTAACCTAACTGTTACCAGATTAATATAATAATGATGTGTGTTATTATTATTTCAGGGAGGAGAGTGTTGGGTGGAGTTGTCGACTAACAATGATGATAATGATGAGGAGAAACAAATATTGGACCACAAGTGTCCCTACAACTTACCAGAGTTCCCTCAACTTCAACTGACAGTCAAGTGTCCAAATAATTATGAACAATGTGCAACCATCAACTTCTGCAACACCGGTTAGTTTAATCCATCAAGTTATGCTTATATTCTTTAATTAAATTATTTAATATATTAGTATTATATTAAATGTCAGACAAGGATTTATATAGCATTAATAATGAATGAAAAGTTATTTACAACCATCAATTAAATATCAGTATAAGAGAATTAAGCATGTAACACCAAGGTAAGGGTGTTATACACTTGTGGTACATTGGAGTGCCTTCATTCCTTCAAAGAATGTCAAGAAACAGGAACACCAGGTAAACCAATACACTAATGTCCTGTTGCTTGGAATAATTTGGAGGAATCAGTTGCTCCAGTATTAACACTCTCACTGGTACAGTTGCGGAAGGGAGTTTCTTTATCACCCTGGGCTCCTCTATACCCTACCCCACAAGGAGGTGACGGAGGTGTAGAGAGTTGAACATATAACGACGGAGATGATTGGTCGATAAGTTACTAGGAAAGTTTAGTAATAATACAATCTTATTATATCTAAACAAGAGAGCATTGTGGTGAACTAAATACAATATATTTATTTGCCATATATACAGTATATGAAGAACAGTAGCATACATTGTTAATGAGGAACTGAATTATAACGCATACTGGAATAACTCGTATTTTATTCTCAGTTGTGGTTGTCATACATCAGCCAACTAATGGTGATGGGAGGGGATCTGCCTGGCATTGCTTCACGGTCTCACTGCTTGTGCTGTGATTCGTTTTAAGGCTTCAAATATTCATTTCTACCTTATTAATAGGGATAGGTTATATGCTTTTTATATAATTATAGACAAATTTATAACGATTTACTTTTACATATAGTGAAGTAGTGTTATCGTTTCTTGTTCATTTTGTCATCTGTTTTCTTATTTATTTTCAGTACGAACTGTTCAAATTTACTTTGATAGAGCCTAGTGAGATGAAGAACGTTGAGTTAAAATAAGCATTT
Organism: Petrolisthes cinctipes; assembly: GCA_033782935.1. Lineage (NCBI taxonomy): Eukaryota > Metazoa > Arthropoda > Malacostraca > Decapoda > Porcellanidae > Petrolisthes > Petrolisthes cinctipes. Next base: position 83,608 of record JAWQEG010005458.1, on the reverse strand, counting down.
GCTTGACAAAATGGTAAGAACAACACTCTATGACGAGGAGCCTTTATTGACGACGTTTCGCTATTGCTTCTTCAGGTCAAAGGCACATCCATATAACATACAGTACTGTGTAATTTATAGTTCTATTTTTATTTGTATGTGACTGTATTCTGTTTTGTTCCACTTCCTCCGTTACAATTCCATGTATTTTTTTTATTTGCCCCGATGTTGTTTCCTTTCCCATTATCAGCTCGTCCTCTCCGCCTCTCTCCCCCCCCCCATCTACCTCCGTTTCCTTCCTCCTGCCTAAATTCACCCACCCCTACTGTCTTTCCCCCTCCCCTCTCCCACCTATCACGTGACTCTTCCGCCTCTCCCCCTCTATGAGCGGTATACATATATATTCGTTTACACTACCTGTCCTCACTCATACCTGAAGAGGGCTACGTGATGTAACCGAAAAGTCGTATATCTTTTTAAATAAATTACAAATAAATGTGGGTTTTTCACTAGACTTCTGCATTATTTTTCTTGTTCATTATACAGTAGTGAACCTTAAATATGCGCGCTCCATGGGGAAGGGTAGAGGCGGAGGTGGTAGGGGGGGGGGAGGTTGCAGGGGAGTATACAGGCGGGGGTGAGCGAGGGAACTGGGTGTGTGTTGGGGGTGCTTGAGGAGAGGTAGGGAGGAAACGAGAGCAAAAAGAGGTGGAGATAGCCAGGTTGCCATTAAGGCTGACAAACTATATATAATAACAGAAATGATGACAGAATGAATCTAATGACAATTGCAATGTTTACATTGGAAACATGGCAACAATGAAGATAAAACAAATATACTGGTATTCAGTATCCCTAAGAATTCTCATTCAGGTCACATGGTAAACCCTCAAACATAAACCGCATTATATAACTATAAACCCATTCACATAAATAGTTTTATACATATAGCCCTACATATTAAGCAGGTCTCCATTCTCAGAGAGAGAGAGAGAGAGAGAGAGAGAGAGAGAGAGAGATAGAGAGAGTTTGAGTGAGCGAGTGGAAGTGGGGGAGGGGGAGAGTGAGAGGAAGAGGACGAAACATACAATCAGAGAGAGAGAGAGAGAGAGAGAGAGAGAGAGAGAGAGAGAGAGAGAGAGAGAGATGATTATTATGATGGTAGAAAATTTCGTTTGTGATGAATGGAGAGGACTTGTTATGAGGTTTTCTACAATATTAAAACAGAGTTACATACACACACACACACACACACACACACACACAAATATATATATATATATATATATATATATATATATATATATATATATATATATATATATATATATATATATATATATATATATATATATATATATATATATATATATATATATATATATATATACATTTATATATACATATATATATATATATATATACTAGCTGCTCCGCCGCCCTTCGGGCGGCTAAGAGCCGCTAGCTCCTGCGAAGGGCTGGCGGCCTGTGGCCGCCCTTCCACCGCCCTTCGGGCGGTTTGGAGCAGCTAGCTCCGGCGGAGGGCAGTGGCGCTTGGCGCCTGTCCACCGCCCTACGGGCGGTCAATAGCCGCTAGTTTCTGCGAAGGGCTGGCGACCTGCGGCCGCCTGTTGATAGCTCAGTGGCAGGAAGGAAGGAAGGAAAGGAAGGGAAGAAGGGAAGGATGGAGAGGTGGATGGATGGGTGGGGTGGGTGGGGAGAAGGGGGGAGGGTTAGGTGGGTGGATAGAAGGAGGGAGGGAAGGGGAGGATAGATGGAAGGGAAGGAAAGGGAGAGTTTAATGGATGGTGGATGGAAGGGCGGGAGGAAAGGGTGAGTTTTATGAAATGCAGGATGAACAAGGAGTATCAGTGGCAGGAAGGATGGAAAGGAAAGGAAGGAAGGGAGGGATGGGAGGATGGGGAGGATGGATGGATGGATGAGGTGAAGGAAGATTAGGTGGATGGAAGTGGAGGAAAGGAAGGGGGAGAGGGAAGGGGAGGAAATGAAGAGGGGGATAGATGGAAGGGAAGGAAGAAAGGGGTGAATGGGGGGAGGAAAGGTTGTGGAGGTGGCCGAGTGGTTAGTGTTCTGGATTCATATCCTAGAGGTCGGGAGATCGATCCTCTCAGGTGAGGGCCTGAGAATATTTACTCTTCCGATCTGAGTTTGAGGCACTAACTATAAGGCCACCGAACGTCGTAAAACACCCTCGCTGGTACCATAACAGCTGCAGTATTTGGGAATAACCCTCACTTCCCTCCCTCTGTGGCTGGGTACCAGTTCGGAAGTCGTGACGTGTGTGTATGAGCAGCAGTTGACCTGGGCCACGGTAACGGGCTTGTTTAAGTCTATGTCCAGTGTCGAAACATAAAAAAAAAAAAAAAAAAAAAAAAAAAGATGGAAGGAAGAAAAGAGGGTTTAATGGATGTGTGGATGGGTAGATGGGGGAAAGAAAGGATGAACAAGGAGTATCAGTGGCAGGAAGGATGGCAAGGAAGGGAGGGAGGGAGCGAGGGAGGGATGGGTGGGGTGAGGTGAAGGAAAGCGGTTAGGTGGATGGATGGATGAGGTGAAGGGGGGAAGGAAGGAAGGAAGAGATAGATGGATGGATGGATAGAAGGAGGGGAAGGAAGGAAGGAAGAAAAAGGAGGGGTTAGTGGTTAGATGGATGGGTGGATAGAAGGAAGGGAAGGAGGGAAGGAAGGGGGAAAGGGAGGGATGGTTTAGTGGTTAGATAAAATAAATGGATGGATGGATGGATTGGTGGATTGAAGGGAGGGAGGGATAGCTAGGTGAGTGGATGGATGGCTAGGTGAATGGATTGTTAGGTGGATAGATGGATGGATGGATGAATAGTAATAGAGGTGGGTGGGTGATTAATTGGAGGTATTAGTGGATGATAATATATATGAGAGAGAGAGAGAGAGAGAGAGAGAGAGAGAGAGAGAGAGAGAGAGTTGAAGACGGTCAGATTAAGATGATGAGAGAACCCTTCCACTTTCCTCCTTCTCCTCCTCTTTCTCTCCCTCTTATCTCCTTCCTCCTTCTTACTTGTAATCCTATTCCTACTCCTCTTATAGTGAATCCTTCAAACATGGCCATGAAACACACACACACACACACACACACACCTATATTAAAGGAGCTTGTTTCGTGGCATACTAAGGAGGAATCAGAAGCCTCCAATTCCCATACACGATCACAGGGCCTCTAAATTAATGTAGTAGAACTGAAAAAATAAATAAAATTAATGTGAAATATGGGTTGGTGATATATATATATATATATATATATATATATATATATATATATATATATATATATATATATATATATATATATATATATATATATATATATATATATATATATATATATATATATATATATATATAAGCTGAGAAAAGTTAAACCAAGTTTCTGGTGGGGTCAGGCCGTGCAGTTCCTTGTGTAGTGTGTTGCAATGTTCCCTAAACTATGGATTCATAACTTATATGTGATATAATGTAAAAGGTACACAGATAATAACACATAATACAATTTCGACGTAAATATTTTGGTATCCCAAATAAAAAGAAATATATAAAGCATAATATATTAAGTGACGTATAAACAAACATGTGAAGCAACCAACACCTCGAAGCGTTATTCGATAATCTCGGGGCCTCAGTCTCAGGCCACGACCTTCAATCCCGAGGTTGAGGTATAAAAAAATATTAACTAAGGTCTTTGTGTGGCAATAAAGAAATGTTGCTTATATAATACCATGTTGTCTCTTTTATCGAATTATACCGTAGTTCTTGGTTAGGTAAGTAAAGTAACGTTTATGTCTATAATATAATTTGAAAGAAAATAATTAAAAATATACCTTTTCTTAATAAAAATATATACGTTAAAAGCATCACCACCGGCAACACTCTCCACACCCTACATTGCAGTTCTTGGGTGGTGAGGAAATAAAGTAAAAAATTTAATATGTGCAGTGTAATGTGTTGTAAACATTGTAACCACGATGTAATTAAATATAAATTATATGAGCGAGAGAGATATATATGAAGTAAAAAAATAACGTATGAAAATGAAGAGAAAGTGAAGAGAAAGAATACAGCCTGCCTGGCCAGGCTGGCAGGTGCTGAGAGGGAGAGAGGAGAGAGGAAGGTTGAGGTGGAAGGGCGAGGCATGGTTGTCAGGTGTTTGGGTGGTTAACCCACCATATATATATAATTGTTATGCATTTTGCTATAGAATAAATATATAAATGTATAATGAACAAGAAAAATTCACAATGTCGTGAATGCAGAAGTTTAGTGAAAAACCCACATTTATTTGTAATTTATTGAAAAAGATATACGACTTTTCAGTTACATCACGTAGCCCTCTTCAGGTATGAGTGAGGACAGGTAGTGTAAACGAATATATATGTATACCGCTCATAGAGGGGGAGAGGCGGAAGGGTCACGTGATAGGCTGGAGGGGGGAGGGGGAAAGACACTAGGGGTGGGTGAATTTACGCAGGAGGAAGGAAACGGAGGTAGATTGGGGGGGGGGGGAGAGGCGGAGAGGACGAGCTGATAATGAGAAAGGAAACAACATTGGGGCAAATAAAAAAAAATACATGGAATTGTAACGGAGGAAGTGGAACAAAACAGAATACAGTCACATACAAATAAAAATAGAACTATAAGTTACACAGTACTGTACGTTATATGGATGTGCCTTTGACCTGAAGAAACAATAGCGAAACGTCGTCAATAAAGGCTCCTCATCATAGAGTGTTGTTCTTACCATTTTGTCAAGCAAATGTTTATTTTAACTCAACGTTCTTCATCTCGCTAGGCTCTATCAAAGTAAATTTTAACAGTTCGTACTGAAAGTAAATAAGAAAACAGATGACAAAATTAACAAGAAACGATAACACTACTTCACTGTATGTAAATGTAAATCGTTATAAATTTGTCTATAATTATATAAAAAGCTTATAACCTATCCCTATTACTAAGGTAGAAATGAATATTTGAAGCCTTAAAACGAATCACAGCACGAGCCGTGAGACCGTGAAGCAATGCCAGGCAGATCCCCTCCCATCACCAACAGTTGGCTGATGTATGACAACCACAACTGATAATATAATACGAGTTATTCCAGTATGCGTTATAATTCAGTTCCTCATTAACAATGTATGCTACTGTTCTTCATATACTGTATATATGGCAAATAAACATAATATATTTAGTTCACCACAATGCTCTCTTGTTTAGATATAATAAGGTTATATTATCACTAAACTTTCCTAGCAACTTATCGACCAATCATATCCGTCGTTATATGTTCAACTCTCTACACCTCCTTCACCTCCTTGTGGGGTAGGGTATAGAGGAGCCCAGGGTGATAAAGAAACTCCCTTCCGCAACTGTACCAGTGAGTGTTATGGTACAGTTGCGGAAGGGAGTTTCTTTATCACCCTGGGCTCCTCTATACCCTACCCCACAAGGAGGTGACGGAGGTGTAGAGAGTTGAACATATAACGACGGAGATGATTGGTCGATAAGTTGCTAGGAAAGTTTAGTGATAATATAACCTTATTATATCTAAACAAGAGAGCATTGTGGTGAACTAAATATATTATGTTTATTTGCCATATATACAGTATATGAAGAACAGTAGCATATATTGTTAATGAGGAACTGAATTATAACGCATACTGAAATAACTCGTATTTTATTCTCAGTTGTGGTTGTCATACATCAGCCAACTGATGGTGATGGGAGGGGATCTGCCTGGCATTGCTTCACGGTCTCACTGTTTGTGCTGTGATTCGTTTTAAGGCTTCAAATATTAATTTCTACCTTAGTAATAGGGATAGGTTATATGCTTTTTATATAATTATAGACAAATTTATAACGATTTACATTTACAGATAGTGAAGTAGTGTTATCGTTTCTTGTTAATTTTGTCATCTGTTTTCTTATTTATTTTCAGTACGAACTATTAAAATTTATTTTAATAGAGTCTAGTGAGATGAAGAACGTTGAGTTCAAATAAGCATTTGCTTGACAAAATGGTAAAAACAACACTCTATGACGAGGAGCCTTTATTGACGACGTTTCGCTATTGCTTCTTCAGGTCAAAGGCACATCCATATAACATACAGTACTGTGTAACTTATAGTTCTATTTTTATTTGTATGTGACTGTATTCTGTTTTGTTCCACTTCCTCCGTTACCATTCCATGTATTTTTTTTATTTGCCCCGATGTTCTTTCCTTTCCCATTATCAGCTCGTCCTCTCCGCCTCTCCCCCCCCCATTCTACCTCCGTTTCCTTCCTCCTGCATGAATTCACCCACCCCTACTCTCTTTCCCCCTCCCAACTTCTCTTTCCCCCCTCCTCCCGCCTATCTCGTGACCCTTCCGCCTCTCCCCCTCTATGAGCGGTATACATATATATTCGTTTACTCTACCTGTCCTCACTCATACCTGAAGAGGGCTACGTGATGTAACCGAAGAGTCGTATATCTATTTCAATAAATTACAAATAAATGTGGGTTTTTCACGAGACTTCTGCATTCACGGCATTGTTAATTTTTCTAGTTCATTATACATTTATATATTTATTCTATAGCAAAATGCATAACATATATATATATATATATATATATATATATATATATATTCATACGTTATTTTTTTACTTCATATATATCTCTCTCGCTCATATAATTTATATTTAATTACATCGTGGTTACTATATTTACAACACATTACACTGCACGTATTAAATTTTTTACTTTATTTTCTCACCACCCAAGAACTGCAATGTAGGGTGTGGAGAGTGTTGCCGGTGGTGATGCTTTTAACGTATATATTTTTATTAAGAAAAGGTATATTTTTAATTTTTTTCTTTCAAATTATATTATAGACATAAACGTTACTTTACTTACCTAACCAAGAACTACGGTATAATTCGATAAAAGAGAAAACATGGTATCATATAAGCAACATTTCTTTATTGCCACACAAAGACCTTAGTTTATTATTTTTTTAAACCTCAACCTCGGGATTGAAGGTCGTGGCCTGAGACTGAGGCCCCGAGATTATCGAGTAACGCTTCGAGGTGTTGGTTGCTTCACATGTTTGTTTATACGTCAATTAATATATTATGCTTTATATATTTCTTTTTATTTGGGATACCAAAATATTTACGTCGAAATTGTATTGTTATGTGTTATTATCTGTGTGCCTTTTACATTATATCACAGAAGTTATGAATCCCTAGTTTAAGGAACATTGCAACACACTACACAAGGGACTACAAAGCCTGACCCCACCAGAAACTTGGTTTAACTTTTCTCAGCTTATATATATATATATATATATATATATATATATATATATATATATATATATATATATATATATATATATATATATATATATATATATATATATATATATATTCTCTTTCAAACAAACGAGGTTGAATGAAATGGCTTGCTCTGCATTAATGAGTTTATTATTTATATTTTCAATATCTCTTACAGTTTTTCTTAAGTCTTCACTTAGATGGTAGATAAGTGAAAATATAAATAATAAACTCATTAATGCAGAACAAGCCATTTCCTTCAACCTCGTTTGTTTGAAAGAGAATATACTCCCTGGCTACACCAACATATATATATATATATATATGTGTGTGTGTGTGTGTGTGTGTGTGTGTGTGTGTGCAAATCTCTGTTTTAATATTGTAGAAAATCTCATAACAAGTCCTCTCCATTCATCACAAACGAAATTTTCTACCATCATAATAATCATCTCTCTCTCTCTGTTTGTCTTTCTCTCCCTCTCTCTCTGTCCATCTGTTTGTATGTTTCGTCCTCTTCCTCTCACTCTACCCCTCCCCCACTTCCACTCGCTATCTCAAACTCTCTGAGAATGGAGACCTGCTTAATATGTAGGGCCATATGTATAAAAACATTTATGTGAATGGGTTTATAGTTATGTAATTCAGTTTATGATTGAGGGTTTACCAAGTGACCTGAATGAGAATTCTTAGGGATACTGAATACCAATATATTTGTTTTATCTTCATTGTTGCCATGTTTCCAATGTAAACATTGCAATTGTCATTAGCTTTATTCTGTCATCATTTCTGTTATTATATATAGTTTGTCAGCCTTAACGGCAACCTGGCTATCTCCGCCCCTTTTTGCTCTCGTTTCCTCCCTACCTCTCCTCAAGCACCCCCAACACACACCCAGTTCCCTCGCTCACCACCGCCTGTATACTCCCCCGCAACCTCCACACCCCCCCCCCTACCACCTACGCCTCTACCCTTCCCCATGGAGCGAGCATGAATGCAGAAGTCTCGTGAAAAACCCACATTTAGTTGTAATTTATTGAAATAGATATACGACTTTTCGGTTACATCACGTAGCCCTCTTCAGGTATGAGTGAGGACAGGTAGAGTAAACGAATATATATGTATACCGCTCATAGAGGGGGAGAGGCGGAATGGTCACGAGATAGGCGGGAGGAGGGGGGAAAGAGAAGTTGGGAGGGGGAAAGAGAGTAGGGGTGGGTGAATTCACGCAGGAGGAAGGAAACGGAGGTAAAATGGGAGGGGGGGAGAGGCGGTGAGGACGAGCTGATAATGGGAAAGGAAAGAACATCGGGGCAAATAAAAAAAATACATGGAATGGTAACGGAGGAAGTGGAATAAAACAGAATACAGTCACATACAAATAAAAATAGAACTATAAGTTACACAGTACTGTATGTTATATGGATGTGCCTTTGACCTGAAGAAGCAATAGCGAAACGTCGTCAATAAAGGCTCCTCTTCATAGAGTGTTGTTCTTACCATTTTGTCAAGCAAATGCTTATTTGAACTCAACGTTCTTCATCTCACTAGACTCTATTAAAATAAATTTTAATAGTTCGTACTGAAAATAAATAAGAAAACAGATGACAAAATTAACAACAAACGATAACACTATTTCACTATCTGAAAATGTAAATCGTTATAAATTTGTCTATAATTATATAAAAAGCTTATAACCTATCCCTATTACTAAGGTAGAAATTAATATTTGAAGCCATAAAACGAATCACAGCACGAGCCGTGAGCCCGTGAAGCAATGCCAGGCAGATCCCCTCCCATCACCATCAGTTGGCTGATGTATGACAACCACAACTGAGAATAAAATACGAGTTATTTCAGTATGCGTTATAATTCAGTTCCTCATTAACAATGTATGCTACTGTTCTTCATATACTGTATATATGGCAAATAAACATAATATATTTAGTTCACCACAATGCTCTCTTGTTTAGATATAATAAGGTTATATTATCACTAAACTTTCCTAGCAACTTATCGACCAATCATCTCCGTCGTTATATGTTCAACTCTCTACACCTCCGTCACCTCCTTGTAGGGTAGGGTATAGAGGAGCCCAGGGTGATAAAGAAACTCCCTTCCGCAACTGTACCATAACACCCTCACCGGTACCATAACACCCTCACTGGTACAGTTGCGGAAGGGAGTTTCTTTATCACCCTGGGCTCCTCTATATCCTACCCCACAAGGAGGTGACGGAGGTGTAGAGAGTTGAACATATAACGACGAAGATGATTGGTCGATAAGTTGCTAGGAAAGTTTAGTGATAATATAACCTTATTATATCTAAACAAGAGAGCATTGTGGTGAACTAAATATATTATGTTTATTTGCCATATATACAGTATATGAAGAACAGTAGCATACATTGTTAATGAGGAACTGAATTATAACGCATACTGAAATAACTCGTATTTTATTCTCAGTTGTGGTTGTCATACATCAGCCAACTGATGGTGATGGGAGGGGATCTGCCTGGCATTGCTTCACGGGCTCACGGCTCGTGCTGTGATTCGTTTTATTGCTTCAAATATTAATTTCTACCTTAGTAATAGGGATAGGTTATATGCTTTTTATATAATTATAGACAAATTTATAACGATTTACATTTACAGATAGTGAAATAGTGTTATCGTTTGTTGTTAATTTTGTCATCTGTTTTCTTATTTATTTTCAGTACGAACTATTAAAATTTATTTTAATAGAGTCTAGTGAGATGAAGAACGTTGAGTTCAAATAAGCATTTGCTTGACAAAATGGTAAGAACAACACTCTATGACGAGGAGCCTTTATTGACGACGTTTCGCTATTGCTTCTTCAGGTCAAAGGCACATCCATATAACATACAGTACTGTGTAACTTATAGTTCTATTTTTATTTGTATGTGACTGTATTCTGTTTTATTCCACTTCCTCCGTTACCACTCCATGTATTTTTTTTATTTGCCCCGATGTTCTTTCCTTTCCCATTATCAGCTCGTCCTCTCCGCCTCTCCCCCACCCCATTCTACCTCCGTTTCCTTCCTCCTGCGTGAATTCACCCACCCCTACTCTCTTTCCCCCTCCCAACTTCTCTTTCCCCCCTCCTCCCGCCTATCTCGTGACCATTCCGCCTCTCCCCCTCTATGAGCGGTATACATATATATTCGTTTACTCTACCTGTCCTCACTCATACCTGAAGAGGGCTACGTGATGTAACCGAAAAGTCGTATATCTATTTCAATAAATTATAAATAAATGTGGGTTTTTCACGAGACTTCTGCATTCACGGCATTGTGAATTTTTCTAGTTCATTATACATTTATATATTTATTCTATAGCAAAATGCATAACATATATATATATATATATATATATATATATATATATATATATATATATATATATATATATATATATTCATACGTTATTTTTTTACTTCATATATATCTCTCTCGCTCATATAATTTATATTTAATTACATCGTGGTTACTATATTTACAACACATTACACTGCACGTATTAAATTTTTTACTTTATTTTCTCACCACCCAAGAACTGCAATGTAGGGTGTGGAGAGTGTTGCCGCTCGTGATGCTTTTAACGTATATATTTTTATTAAGAAAAGGTATATTTTAAATTATTTTCATCCAAATTATATTATAGACATAAATGTTACTTTACTTACCTAACCAAGAGCTATGGTATAATTCGATAAAAGAGAAAACATGGTATCATATAAGCAACATTTCTTTATTGCCACACAAAGACCTTAGTTTATTATTTTTTTAAACCTCAACCTCGGGATTGAAGGTCGTGGCCTGAGACTGAGGCCCCGAGATTATCGAGTAACGCTTCGAGGTGTTGGTTGCTTCACATGTTTGTTTATACGTCACTTAATATATTATGCTTTATATATTTCTTTTTATTTGGGATACCAAAATATTTACGTCGAAATTGTATTGTTATGTGTTATTATCTGTATGCCTTTTACATTATATCACAGAAGTTATGAATCCCTAGTTTAAGGAACATTGCAACACACTACACAAGGGACTACAAAGCCTGACCCCACCAGAAACTTGGTTTAACTTTTCTCAGCTTATATATATATATATATATATATATATATATATATATATATATATATATATATATATATATATATATATATATATATATATATATATATATATATATATATATATATATATATATATATATATATATTCTCTTTCAAACAAACGAGGTTGAATGAAATGGCTTGCTCTGCATTAATGAGTTTATTATTTATATTTTCAATATCTCTTACAGTTTTTCTTAAGTCTTCACTTAGATGGTAGATAAGTGAAAATATAAATAATAAACTCATTAATGCAGAACAAGCCATTTCCTTCAACCTCGTTTGTTTGAAAGAGAATATACTCCCTGGCTACACCAACATATATATATATATATATGTGTGTGTGTGTGTGTGTGTGTGTGTGTGTGTGTGCAAATCTCTGTTTTAATATTGTAGAAAACTTCATAACAAGTCCTCTCCATTCATCACAAACGAAATTTTCTACCTTCATAATAATCATCTCTCTCTCTCTCTGTTTGTCTTTCTCTCCCTCTCTCTCTGTCCATCTGTTTGTATGTTTCGTCCTCTTCCTCTCACTCTACCCCTCCCCCACTTCCACTCGCTATCTCAAACTCTTTGAGAATGGAGACCTGCTTAATATGTAGGGCTATATGTATAAAAATATTTATGTGAATGGGTTTATAGTTATGTAATTCAGTTTATGATTGAGGGTTTACCAAGTGACCTGAATGAGAATTCTTAGGGATACTGAATACCAATATATTTGTTTTATCTTCATTGTTGCCATGTTTCCAATGTAAACATTGCAATTGTCATTAGCTTTATTCTGTCATCATTTCTGTTATTATATATAGTTTGTCAGCCTTAACGGCAACCTGGCTATCTCCGCCCCTTTTTGCTCTCGTTTCCTCCCTACCTCTCCTCAAGCACCCCCAACACACACCCAGTTCCCTCGCTCACCACCGCCTGTATACTCCCCCGCAACCTCCACACCCCCCCCCCCTACCACCTACGCCTCTACCCTTCCCCATGGAGCGAGCATGAATGCAGAAGTCTCGTGAAAAACCCACATTTATTTGTAATTTATTGAAATAGATATACGACTTTTCGGTTATATCACGTAGCCCTCTTCAGGTATGAGTGAGGACAGGTAGAGTAAACGAATATATATGTATACCGCTCATAGAGGGGGAGAGGCGGAATGGTCACGAGATAGGCGGGAGGAGGGGGGAAAGAGAAGTTGGGAGGGGGAAAGAGAGTAGGGGTGGGTGAATTCACGCAGGAGGAAGGAAACGGAGGTAAAATGGGAGGGGGGGAGAGGCGGAGAGGACGAGCTGATAATGGGAAAGGAAAGAACATCGGGGCAAATAAAAAAAATACATGGAATGGTAACGGAGGAAGTGGAATAAAACAGAATACAGTCACATACAAATAAAAATAGAACTATAAGTTACACAGTACTGTATGTTATATGGATGTGCCTTTGACCTGAAGAAGCAATAGCGAAACGTCGTCAATAAAGGCTCCTCGTCATAGAGTGTTGTTCTTACCATTTTGTCAAGCAAATGCTTATTTGAACTCAACGTTCTTCATCTCACTAGACTCTATTAAAATAAATTTTAATAGTTCGTACTGAAAATAAATAAGAAAACAGATGACAAAATTAACAACAAACGATAACACTATTTCACTATCTGAAAATGTAAATCGTTATAAATTTGTCTATAATTATATAAAAAGCTTATAACCTATCCCTATTACTAAGGTAGAAATTAATATTTGAAGCCATAAAACGAATCACAGCACGAGCCGTGAGCCCGTGAAGCAATGCCAGGCAGATCCCCTCCCATCACCATCAGTTGGCTGATGTATGACAACCACAACTGAGAATAAAATACGAGTTATTTCAGTATGCGTTATAATTCAGTTCCTCATTAACAATGTATGCTACTGTTCTTCATATACTGTATATATGGCAAATAAACATAATATATTTAGTTCACCACAATGCTCTCTTGTTTAGATATAATAAGGTTATATTATCACTAAACTTTCCTAGCAACTTATCGACCAATCATCTTCGTCGTTATATGTTCAACTCTCTACACCTCCGTCACCTCCTTGTGGGGTAGGGTATAGAGGAGCCCAGGGTGATAAAGAAACTCCCTTCCGCAACTGTACCATAACACCCTCACTGGTACCATAACACCCTCACTGGTACAGTTGCGGAAGGGAGTTTCTTTATCACCCTGGGCTCCTCTATATCCTACCCCACAAGGAGGTGACGGAGGTGTAGAGAGTTGAACATATAACGACGAAGATGATTGGTCGATAAGTTGCTAGGAAAGTTTAGTGATAATATAACCTTATTATATCTAAACAAGAGAGCATTGTGGTGAACTAAATATATTATGTTTATTTGCCATATATACAGTATATGAAGAACAGTAGCATACATTGTTAATGAGGAACTGAATTATAACGCATACTGAAATAACTCGTATTTTATTCTCAGTTGTGGTTGTCATACATCAGCCAACTGATGGTGATGGGAGGGGATCTGCCTGGCATTGCTTCACGGGCTCACGGCTCGTGCTGTGATTCGTTTTATGGCTTCAAATATTAATTTCTACCTTAGTAATAGGGATAGGTTATATGCTTTTTATATAATTATAGACAAATTTATAACGATTTACATTTACAGATAGTGAAATAGTGTTATCGTTTGTTGTTAATTTTGTCATCTGTTTTCTTATTTATTTTCAGTACGAACTATTAAAATTTATTTTAATAGAGTCTAGTGAGATGAAGAACGTTGAGTTCAAATAAGCATTTGCTTGACAAAATGGTAAGAACAACACTCTATGACGAGGAGCCTTTATTAACGACGTTTCGCTATTGCTTCTTCAGGTCAAAGGCACATCCATATAACATACAGTACTGTGTAACTTATAGTTCTATTTTTATTTGTATGTGACTGTATTCTGTTTTATTCCACTTCCTCCGTTACCACTCCATGTATTTTTTTTATTTGCCCCGATGTTCTTTCCTTTCCCATTATCAGCTCGTCCTCTCCCCCCCCCCCCCATTCTACCTCCGTTTCCTTCCTCCTGCGTGAATTCACCCACCCCTACTCTCTTTCCCCCTCCCAACTTCTCTTTCCCCCCTCCTCCCGCCTATCTCGTGACCATTCCGCCTCTCCCCCTATATGAGCGGTATACATATATATTCGTTTACTCTACCTGTCCTCACTCATACCTGAAGAGGGCTACGTGATGTAACCGAAAAGTCGTATATCTATTTCAATAAATTACAAATAAATGTGGGTTTTTCACGAGACTTCTGCATTCATGCTCGCTCCATGGGGAAGGGTAGAGGCGTAGGTGGTAGGGGGGGGGGGGTGTGGAGGTTGCGGGGGAGTATACAGGCGGTGGTGAGCGAGGGAACTGGGTGTGTGTTGGGGGTGCTTGAGGAGAGGTAGGGAGGAAACGTGAGCAAAAAGGGGCGGAGATAGCCAGGTTGCCGTTAAGGCTGACAAACTATATATAATAACAGAAATGATGACAGAATAAACCTAATGACAATTGCAATGTTTACATTGGAAACATGGCAACAATGAAGATAAAACAAATATATTGGTATTCAGTATCCCTAAGAATTCTCATTCAGGTCACTTGGTAAACCCTCAATCATAAACTGCATTACATAACTATAAACCCATTCACATAAATATTTTTATACATATGGCCCTACATATTAAGCAGGTCTCCATTCTCAGAGAGTTTGAGATAGCGAGTGGAAGTGGGGGAGGGGTAGAGTGAGAGGAAGAGGACGAAACATACAAACAGATGGACAGAGAGAGAGGGAGAGAAAGACAAACAGAGAGAGAGAGATGATTATTATGATGGTAGAAAATTTCGTTTGTGATGAATGGAGAGGACTTGTTATGAAGTTTTCTACAATATTAAAACAGAGATTTCCACACACACACACACACACACACACACACACACATATATATATATATATATGTTGGTGTAGCCAGGGAGTATATTCTCTTTCAAACAAACGAGGTTGAAGGAAATGGCTTGTTCTGCATTAATGAGTTTATTATTTATATTTTCACTTATCTACCATCTAAGTGAAGACTTAAGAAAAACTGTAAGAGATATTGAAAATATAAATAATAAACTCATTAATGCAGAGCAAGCCATTTCATTCAACCTCGTTTGTTTGAAAGAGAATATATATATATATATATATATATATATATATATATATATATATATATATATATATATATATATATATATATATATATATATATATATATATATATATATATATATATATATATATATATATATATATATATATATATATAAGCTGAGAAAAGTTAAACCAAGTTTCTGGTGGGGTCAGGCTTTGTAGTCCCTTGTGTAGTGTGTTGCAATGTTCCTTAAACTAGGGATTCATAACTTCTGTGATATAATGTAAAAGGCATACAGATAATAACACATAACAATACAATTTCGACGTAAATATTTTGGTATCCCAAATAAAAAGAAATATATAAAGCATAATATATTAAGTGACGTATAAACAAACATGTGAAGCAACCAACACCTCGAAGCGTTACTCGATAATCTCGGGCCTCAGTCTCAGGCCACGACCTTCAATCCCGAGGTTGAGGTTTAAAAAAATAATAAACTAAGGTCTTTGTGTGGCAATAAAGAAATGTTGCTTATATGATACCATGTTTTCTCTTTTATCGAATTATACCATAGCTCTTGGTTAGGTAAGTAAAGTAACATTTATGTCTATAATATAATTTGGATGAAAATAATTTAAAATATACCTTTTCTTAATAAAATTATATACGTTAAAAGCATCACGAGCGGCAACACTCTCCACACCCTACATTGCAGTTCTTGGGTGGTGAGAAAATAAAGTAAAAAATTTAATACGTGCAGTGTAATGTGTTGTAAATATAGTAACCACGATGTAATTAAATATAAATTATATGAGCGAGAGAGATATATATGAAGTAAAAAATAACGTATGAATATATATATATATATATATATATATATATATATATATGTTATGCATTTTGCTATAGAATAAATATATAAATGTATAATGAACTAGAAAAATTCACAATGCCGTGAATGCAGAAGTCTCGTGAAAAACCCACATTTATTTGTAATTTATTGAAATAGATATACGACTTTTCGGTTACATCACGTAGCCCTCTTCAGGTATGAGTGAGGACAGGTAGAGTAAACGAATATATATGTATACCGCTCATAGAGGGGGAGAGGCGGAATGGTCACGAGATAGGCGGGAGGAGGGGGGAAAGAGAAGTTGGGAGGGGAAAGAGAGTAGGGGTGGGTGAATTCACGCAGGAGGAAGGAAACGGAGGTAGAATGGGGGGGGGAGAGGCGGAGAGGACGAGCTGATAATGGGAAAGGAAAGAACATCGGGGCAAATAAAAAAAATACATGGAATGGTAACGGAGGAAGTGGAATAAAACAGAATACAGTCACATACAAATAAAAATAGAACTATAAGTTACACAGTACTGTATGTTATATGGATGTGCCTTTGACCTGAAGAAGCAATAGCGAAACGTCGTCAATAAAGGCTCCTCGTCATAGAGTGTTGTTCTTACCATTTTGTCAAGCAAATGCTTATTTGAACTCAACGTTCTTCATCTCACTAGACTCTATTAAAATAAATTTTAATAGTTCGTACTGAAAATAAATAAGAAAACAGATGACAAAATTAACAACAAACGATAACACTATTTCACTATCTGTAAATGTAAATCGTTATAAATTTGTCTATAATTATATAAAAAGCATATAACCTATCCCTATTACAAAGGTAGAAATTAATATTTGAAGCCATAAAACGAATAACAGCACGAGCCGTGAGCCCGTGAAGCAATGCCAGGCAGATCCCCTCCCATCACCATCAGTTGGCTGATGTATGACAACCACAACTGAGAATAAAATACGAGTTATTTCAGTATGCGTTATAATTCAGTTCCTCATTAACAATGTATGCTACTGTTCTTCATATACTGTATATATGGCAAATAAACATAATATATTTAGTTCACCACAATGCTCTCTTGTTTAGATATAATAAGGTTATATTATCACTAAACTTTCCTAGCAACTTATCGACCAATCATCTCCGTCGTTATATGTTCAACTCTCTACACCTCCGTCACCTCCTTGTGGGGTAGGGTATAGAGGAGCCCAAGGTAATAAAGAAACTCCCTTCCGCAACTGTACCATAACAACCTCACTGGTACCATAACACTCTCACTGGTACCATAACACCCTCACTGGTACCATAACACCCTTACTGATACCATAACACTCTCACTGGTACCATAACACTCTCACTGGTACCATAACACCCGTACTGGTATTCTACGAAATATGATTAATATCTTTTGTAGGTTAGGTAAACTCATCCGACAATGCCAGCTGCAATTCTTAGCATTTCTCTACATTTCAAGGATTTTCTTCTTATACAGGCCTGGTATTCTCCATCTGCATTGAAAATATGATTGAATATACGTTATAGAACATCACATAAATATTGCAATAATGATAAAACTTATTAAGTTGAAATAAATAAGGCCTCTTTGGTCCGAAAACCATATTAGGCTTCCACTCCCACCGATGCTCACCGCAATTTGACAACACAAGTTAAAATAGTTTTTATCAGTATTCTTTGTACTTTACTGAGATCACACACACCATACTTTATGGAACAAAATATACTCAACATTTTATTTTATATCTCTGGTGTAAGTTAATGATATACCTCACTCACAATATATCCTGTATATATATACTGTATATATATATTGTATTATATTATTATATATTATATTTATATTATATAAATATTATATATATATATATCAGCTGCACCATATAAAAATAAATAAAAGGTAATGTGTATGTATATTTGTTGTCAATCAGAGAGTGAACCAACAGTGAAGACCCCACCACACTGTAACGTGATGACTATACCACACCTTGTGGGCTACAGAGAACCACTACACCACAACCACCACTACCACAACAACAACAACAACACGATGATGATGAAGGAGGTGGTGCTGGAGGCGGAGATCGTCCTCACACCTCCACTAAGCACTGAGGTGAACATTGTGAGGGTGGAGGTGGGAACATTCGACATGAACAATACTCCTGTGGGATGGATAGACTTCGAACGCTCTCCATCTAGTAGTTATGAGAATCTGTGGTTCAATTGTCTCCAGGAGTATGTTGGTCGTATGTTAACTCCCTGGAATATCACACCATTACACAACACCATCAGTATCATACTCAAGGTAAGGCTCTCTCTCTCTCTCTCTCTCTCTCTCTCTTGTATTACAGCGTTGGTGAATCTGGAGTAACTAATTCCTCCAAAGTTTTCCAAGCAACAGGACACCATTATATTTGTTAATGTGGTTCTGTTTCATGTCATACTTTGGAGGAATCAAGACACTCTAATGTACCAACACTGTATTAACCCCTTAAGCTTACATAACCAACATAACATATCACATAACGTATATAATTTTGCCTTTATTATCTATTATATATACTTGTTAATATATTTAATTCAACATTTTTGTATAAACACACACACATACACTCTCTCTCTCTCTCTCTCTCTCTCTCTCTCTCTCTCTCTCTCTCTCTCTCTCTCTCTCTCTCTCTCTCTCTCTTAAATAAAACTATATGATTTACATGTACTGACTCAAGTTTATATTTCTTTATGGGAGCTCAATACTATTCCATCTCATTATAGAATAGTGTGTGTGTGTGTGTGACAAATTGGTGGATAAAGGAATAATATAATATGTGTGTGTGTGTGTTTGTGTGTGACAAATTGATTAATGACGGAATAATATATCTGTGTGTGGGTGTGTGAGTGTGTCTGTGTGTGTATGTGTGACAAATTGGTAGATGAAGGTATAATGTATCTGTGTGTGTGTGTGTGTTACAGATTACAAAATGGTGGACGAAGGTATAATGTGTGTGTGTGTTTTACAGGTTACAAAATAGTGGATGAAGGTTTAATATGTGTGTGTGTGTGTGTGTGTGTGTGTGTGAAAAATTGGTGGATTTAGGAATAATATATCTGTGTGTGTATGTGTGTGTGTGAAACTAATGGTGTTGATGGTGTTACAGATTACAGAGTGGAGGATCAAGGTATACCAAGAGCAGGAAGGGAATCAACAAAGTCTTTTAGCTGACCAACAGTGTCCCCGAGGTGTGTATGACTTCCCTTACAAAAATCTGATGGTGAGGTGTATTGACGGTAATAACTGTGGTCAAGTGTCATCACCTCCCACCATAACAGGTCAGTAACACCAATATACAACTACTCCTACATCTATCTCTTTACACACATACACACACACACACAGAGAGAGAGAGAGAGAGAGAGAGAGAGAGAGAGAGAGAGAGAGAGAGAGAGAGAGAGAGAAAGAAAAAAAGAAATAAGGTGGAAAATGAAAGCATGAGAGAGAGAGAGAGAGAGAGAGAGAGAGAGAGAGAGAGAGAGAGAGAGAGAGAGAGGAAAAGAAGGCATGAAAGAGAGAGAGAGAGAGAGAGAGAGAGAGAGAGAGAGAAGGGGGGGAAAGTGGAAAAGAAGGCATGAGAGAGAGAGAGAGAGAGAGAGAGAGAGAGAGAGAGAGAGAGGAGGAGGAAAAGAAGGCATGAGAGAGAGAGAGAGAGAGAGAGAGAGAGAGAGAGAGAGAGAGAGAGAATGAAAGAGGTTAAAAGAAGATAAATTATTAAAGTAAGTGTAGTTTAAAAATAATTGTTTTATCATAGTAGCCCATATAAAATATTGCTTGTTAATCGTTTTCTATAACAAAATCACCAGAGAAAACGAAAAAAGCACTAACTATTATTTTATTTATTGTTATTGCTATCTGTCCCTCTTTTCTTTCTATTTCCCTTGTTCTTGCTATCCTACCTCACTATCACCATTCACTAATTCCTACAAGGCCTCTCTCTCTCTCTCACTCTCTGTTTTGAACTATAACTGTATTGATAAGGAAGGGTAGAGAAGGAGGTTGTGAAGGTGAACACAACACTATCATTTCTTTGCCTCACCTTCAGAGTACACCAAACTACCGTTGTCGTCGTCAAAGATAATAGATTTGATGGAAGGGAAGGAACAGGAGACCAGACTCACCTTCAAGGACCTACCAAACCAACACTGGAGTATCAGGTTGTGGTACTCTGGTGAAAGTTATCGTTATAGTTATGGTGCCAGGGTAATAATGTCTCACACTCCAGACAACACCATGGGTCAACACGTGTGGCTGCAGGTGATGTGTGGTTTGTACCCTCTTGACTACACCAGTGTTCAGCAGTACAATGACATACCTTCAAATACATCACCTCCACGATACTACTTGGTTCAGGTTAGTTGTGTACAGTTCACTTAATTAATATGTCATGTCTCTCTCTATCTCTCTCATTATTATTATTATTATTATTTTCTCTCTCTTCTTCTTCTTCATTGTCCTCTTCTTCTTCTTTATTGCCTTCTTCATTGTCTTCTTCTTCATTGCCTTCTTCATTGTCTTCTTCTTCTTCTCCATTGTTTTCTTCTTCATTGTCTTCTTCTTCTTTTTCTTCTTCTTCATTGTCTTCTTTTTCTTCATTGTCTTCTTCTTTTTCTTCTTCTTCATTGTCTTCTTTTTCTTCATTGTCTTCTTCTTCTTCTTCATTGTCTTCTTCTTCATCATCTTTTTTTCATTGTCTTCTTCTTCTTCTTCTTCATTGTCTTCTTCTTCTTCTCCATTGTCTTCTTCATTGTCTTCTTCTTCATTGTCTTCTTCTTCTTCTTCATTGTCTTCTTCATTGTCTTCTTCTTCATTGTATTCTTCTTTGTCTTCTTCTTCTTCATTGGCTTCTTCATTGTCTCCTTTTTCTTCATTGTCTTCTTATTATTCTTCTTCTTCATTGTCTTCTTCTTCTTCTCCATTGTCTTCTTCTTCATTGTCTTCTTCTTCCTTGTCTTCTTCTTCTTCTTCATTGTCTTTTTCTTCTTCTTCTTCTTTGTTGTCTTTTTCTTCTTCATCATCATCATCATTGTCTTCTTCTTCTTCTTCTTTGTCTTCTTCTTCTTCTTCTTTGTCTTCTTCTTCTTCTTCATTGTTTTCGTCTTTTTTGTCTTCTTCTTGTTCTTCTTTGTCTTTTTCTTCTTCTTCTTCTTCTTTGTCTTCTTCTTCTTCTTCTTTGTCTTCTTCTTCTTCCTCTTCTTCTTCTTCTTCTTCTTCTTTGTCTTCTTCTTCTTCTTCTTCTTCTTCTTCTTCTTCTTCTTCTTTGTCTTCTTCTTCTTCTTCTTCTTCTTCTTCTTTGTCTTCTTCTTTGTCTTCTTCTTCTTATTATTAATATTGTTATTGTTATTGTTATTCTTATTATTATTATTAATAATAATTAATGATAATGATAGTAATAATAATAACAATAGTAATAATAATAATAATAATAATAATAATAATAATAATAATAATAATAATAACAATAGAAATAATAAAATAATAATACTGTAATAAAAATAATACCGTAATAATGATAATAATAGTAGTAGTATTAATAATGATGTTAATATTATTGATAGTAATATTAATGACAATAATAATAAAAGAGAGAGAGTAAATATTAATAATAATAATAATAGTAATATTAACAATGGAGAGAGAGAGAGAGAGAGAGAGAGAGAGAGAGAGAGAGAGATTATGGGGTCTGTTTTGTTGCCCCGTGTGGAGGACTCAGTAAGCTTCAATTCAACCCATTCATTACATACACACAGACAAAAGAAAATGAGAATATTGTGAATCCAACAGGAAATGTGTATGTGAGTGTGTATGTGTGTGTGTACACCACTGAATTCTGTGTTGGATTATGTGTGTGTGTGTGTGTGTATGTGTGTGTGTGTACCTCTCTGAATTTTCTCTTGGGTAATGTTTCTGTATGTGTGTGGGTGTGTGTGTGTGTGTGTGTGTGTGTATTGTATTTCACTGAATACAGTTATATTAATACACGCATATACATTATGTACATTAGGTCTGTACACATATACACATTATGTACATTAGGTCTGTACACATATACACATTATGTACATTAGACTAGGCCTGTACACATATACACATTATGTACATTAGACTAGGCCTGTAAACATATACACATTATGTACACTCTCCCAAAAAAGTATCGGCATTAAAACGAATGAACGAAAACGACAATAAATGTAGCATTATGGTACATTGCTTTGAAACCTTATAGATAGTGGTATTCCTGCCGATCAGTTGCCAATTATGCATATTCGTATTGTTTCATGAGTCAGAGAAACTATAGTGGATGCAAATCGAAATATATTCGCATTTCTTTACCTATTAGAGAAATTTCAAATATTATCGTAAGATTTGCCCCTTTCTAATGCTGAAAACTCAGCTAATCCACACTGTAGTTCCCGAATGGTATATAACGTTATCTTTCTTTTTATTTATTTTATTTTATTTTTACCTTTTTTTATATACCTCTACCTCGGGACAGGAGGCCGTCAGTCGTGGCCTGAGACTGAGGCCCCGAGATTATCGAGTGAAGCTTTGAGGTGTTGGTTTCTTCACATGTTTCTATATACACGTCACTTTCTGGAGAGGGCAATGTCTGTTTGTGTTTCTTTACAAAATCTTATTTAGAAGTATGAGAAGAAAAGGCATAAGCCTACTTAATCCTACCCTATGCTATAACTGCATTATATTTAAGACAAAATACTACAGTTACAGCGAATCTACTCAAAGATTCCTTTTTGGTTAAAATCCTATTTGGTAACTTTGTTCTCTGGGTTATCATTCTCATTATATTCAATAATCCAGTAAATTCCCCCTCCCCCAAAACCATCAATCATTAAAATCACGTAACGTATATCTGTAAAAAATGAAGTCACAACTCTTACTCCACGACTTGCCTAATGCATGAATTATGTATGCTAAAGGATTTCACATTAGTACAGAAATAAGAGTCAACTCATTGCCAGCAGGAATACCAACCCCACAGTACAGTCATACATGTAGCTTCGATCTTTTCTCAGCAGGATCTAGCCAGCAATGCCGATACTTTTTTGGGAGAGTGTACATTAGACTAGGCCTGTACACATATACACATTATGTACAGTCGCAGCACATAGTCCTTGAACAGACTTCCCTTTACACCCTGGTCAAGAACTATAAGCCATAACTGTACTGTACATTATACTAGATGTGTTTATGAATGTGTAATTATCATAATGTAATATTACAGGTGGGAATAGACTGGATGAGGGTGACTGAGACCACACCAGGACACAACCAGACTATACAACAACACAACTGTAGTCGACCACTGCCTCACCATCCTAACCTTACCATTACAATATATTGTGACGACATTATTGATTTCCTGAAACCTCCAAGGTGTGGTACAGTGAGTCAACCCTGTCCCATTGGTGAGTGTAACCAAACTTATCTTCTACACATATAACATACAACCTAACCTATCAACACACACACACACACACAGGGGGAAACAGTGTCAACTACTCAGTGGTTTACACACACACACACACACACACAGGATGAAACACTAACAAAAAAATAACTCATTGGTACACACACACACACACACACACACACACAGACAGGGGGAAACAATGTCAACTACTCAGTGGTTTACACACACACACACACAGGGGGAAACAATGTCAATTACTCAGTGGTTTTTACACACAAACACACACACACATGATGAAACACTAACAAAAAAATAACTCATTGGTACACACACACACACACAGGGGGAAACAATGTCAATTACTCAGTGGTTTACACACACACACACACACACACACACACACAGGGGGAAACACCAACCAACAAATACCTCAATGGTTAACACACACACACACACACACACACACACATACATATAATTGAAAACACACACACACACACAGGGGGAAACACCAACCAACAAATAACTCAATGGTTTACACACACATACCTACACACACACACATCAACTAACAAACAATTCATTGGTTTACACACACACACACACACACAAACACACACACATACCTACACACACACACACACACATCAATTAACAGACAACTCAGTGGTTTACACCCACACCCACATCAATTAACAGACAACTCATTGGTTTACACACACACACACATCAATTAACAGACAACTCAGTGGTTTACACACACACACACATCAATTAACAGACAACTCATTGGTTTACACACACACACATCAATTAACAGACAACTCATTGGTTTACACAAACACACACATCAATTAACAGACAACTCATTGGTTTACACACACATACACATCAATTAACAGACAACTCAGTGGTTTACACACACACACACACACATCAATTAACAGACAACTCATTGGTTTACACACACACACAGCAATTAACAAACAACTCATTGGTTTACACACACACACACATCAATTAACAGACAACTCATTGGTTTACACACACACACATCAATTAACAGACAACTAATTGGTTTACACACACACACACATCAATTAACAGATAACTCAGTGGTTTACACACACACACACACACATCAACTAACAGACAACTCAGTGGTTTACACACACACACATCAATTAACAGACAACTCAGTGGTTTACACACACACACACATCAACTAACAGACAACTCAGTGGTTTACACACACACATACCTACACACACACACACACCAACCAACCAACAGACAACTCAGTGGTTTACACACACACACACACACACACACACACACACATAATGAGTATTTATAGTGTTTAGAAATAATACCTTTTTCACAATATAAGTATGGTAAATATAATTATAATGATAAGATAATGAGATAGTTATTATCTCTCTCTCTCTAAATACTCAACATGTGTGTTAATATTTCAGACATTATGCAGGATACTACGGACATTGAGAAACACATTACGGAAATCGAAAAAGAAATATCTGACCTTGTACCCAAGACAAATGACTCTGAACAAGATACAAACTCAACACAGAACATAACGATGTGTGACCAGGTGTGGAAAGCAGAAATCCTGAATGTGGCATTGTATGTACCGAGGCTGGAAGTAGTGACCTTGTTCTTGGCCACGGTGATATCTGTAATTATATACTTGTCTTGGATTAAGTTTGTGAACATTAACATTATGCTGTTCCTTGGCCCAATATATCGTAGGCTGGCTCTCCTTCTTTATGGACGAGTACAAGTACCAGACAACCAGTAACAAGGAAACACACACACCAACAGACACAAGTACCAGACAACCAGTAACAAGGAAACACACACACCAACAGACACAAGTACCAGACAACCAGTAACAAGGAAACACACACACCAACAGACACAAGTACCAGACAACCAGTAACAAGGAAACACACACACCAACAGACACAAGTACCAGACAACCAGTAACAAGGAAACACACACACCAACATACACAAGTACCAGACAGCCAGTAACAATGAAGCATACATCACATAATGAACATTGTTTACATAGAATGACTCTTGATAAACAGGTATAAACTATTCTATGTTAATCTCAATAATTATCTAATGCCATGTATTCAGTAATAATATCTAATACCATCTTTTTACTAATAATTTCAATGTTTTATTATATGACAATATAAACTACATATTGTATTA
Organism: Petrolisthes cinctipes; assembly: GCA_033782935.1. Classification (NCBI taxonomy): domain Eukaryota; kingdom Metazoa; phylum Arthropoda; class Malacostraca; order Decapoda; family Porcellanidae; genus Petrolisthes; species Petrolisthes cinctipes. Next base: position 57,370 of record JAWQEG010005458.1, on the reverse strand, counting down.
ATTTGATATGTTTTTATATATGACCTGCTGTTATATTGTTGTACTCCACTATAAGGAGTTATATTATATCTATGTACTCCACTATAAGGAGTTATATTATATCTATGTACTCCACTATAAGGAGTTATATTATATCTATGTACTCCACTATAAGGAGTTATAACATGATGTCAACAACTTTTATTATATCTATTTACTCCACTATAAGGAGTTATAACGTGTGTGTGTGTGTGTGTGTTTTTTTTTTTTTTTTTCTTGTGAGTGGGATAGAGAAAGAGAGAGAGAGAGTTGGTGTGTCTTTGTCTCTTGTACGAGAGAGAGAGGGAGCAAGAGAAAATGTGTGTGTGTGTGTGTCTGTTCTAAATCTAGAATAAAATGACTGAGTGAATCTCACACTGTGTAGTTGGACTGACACACACACACACACACCTTTACTGGTATTTACTTTGAATATAAGCTGTATTTTAATGAGATAGTAGCCTATACTTTGGGTACATTGGAATGCCTTGATTCACCCAAAGTATGTCAGGAAATAATACCAGATGAGTTAAAATTAATTATGGCCTAATGTTGGTGGCAATAGTTGGTTGGAATTATTTGCTTTGATTGTAACCTGTGATTTAATAAAGTTTGCATTTGTAGCAGATCAGTGTTTTATTATCAGTCCTCCTTTGTTTATTAAAGTATTTTGTATCTGTGATGGAGAGTGAGGGTGAAGTGATTCATACATACATAGAAGGAATAAAGAACTCATCATTAACAACATTACTCTATAAACAAAGAAAAGAAAAAAAAAAACACACACACACAGACAGGAAGAGTATTTGGAGAATATGTAAGTTTAGACTTGCTGATATAAAACGTGGGTATTGACCAAGATGATGAAGTTCTCTCTCTCTTATACACACACACACACACATTCTCTCTCTCTTATACACACACACACACGTTCTCTTTCTCTTATACACACACACACGTTCTCTTTCTTGGAAACTTTATCAGACACTCATTCTGGTGACCATTCAACTGATGACAATTCTCAGACTTTACCTAAAGGTGTCCATGTGGTAGAGGTTCACGCTGGCACACGCTCTCCAAAAAGGAAACTTAAGTCACCTAAACTGCCACAGAGACGCCTTCGTGGTTCCTCTGAGGCACTTGACTCCATAGATGTTCCTCCTTGTAAGGCAACCATCTCTATGGACTCATCCACAGTTTCCTCTCAATTTCACCAGAGGCGTTCTTGTGGCTCTGATGAATCTCTTGATTCAACAGATGTTCTTCCTCACAAGCTTCCTTCAGGATCATCAGAGGGGCGTGAAGTTAATGTGGATGCCACGGATGTTGTGACTTCAAAAGATTCAGTTTCTCTTACGCTTGAGCAGCGGAGTGATTCTACCACATGTATTATGGATGTTGATGTATCTGCCTGTGTCAGTGATACCACTGCTGTACAGGACAATACCAATGTAATTGTTTCAAAGAATATCCCAGCTCATATACCTTCATTTTCTTCTAACATATCAGATGCTTCAGGGACTCATCTACGGGTCCCAATTACTGCCCCGCATACTACTCCTCGGGTTCGCTCTTCTTTTAGTGGCCCAGGATTAGACAAATCTTATCGTTTGAGTAAACCCTCAGGACGAGGTGGTTGTGGGAAGTACCTCCGTGAGGCTTCCCAAAAATCAGTACTAAAGTAACACTGTTCAAGGTCCTTCAGCAAAATTGCTGTGGCTTGCATGCTTCTTGGGAGGAACTGCGCATTCTTATCTCTAGCTTCTCTCCTGCATGTGTTTCTCTCCAAGAGGCAATGCTTGGGGACTACATTCCTGCCAGTCCTCCAGCATACTCTGCATTTTATTCCAATTCAATGGTGGCTCTGCCATCCTAGTTCGCCGAGATATTCCAAGCACGAGCCTGGAGCTTGACACTCCACTCCAGGCTGTTGCACGTAATGTTTTTATGGACTGCCCCTACACTGTGTGCAGTCTATACCTGCCTCCCAGTGTTACAGTTGAGTGGTGTGATCTCAACCGTCTTGTACGGGACCTTCCCTCTCCCTTTATTTTGTTGGGTGATTTTAATGGTCGTCATCCTCTGTGGAATGACAGTTCGGTCAACCCCAGGGGTATTTTATTGGCTTCTTTTATTGAGGATGAGGGATTAGGGGTTTTATATATGGGAGATGTGACACATTTTAATAGCCCTACTAGGACTTTTACCGCCATTGACATTTCCCTCTGCTCACCCAGTGCTCTGTTGGATTTTACTTGAGTGTTGCCTGATTTATATGGCAGTGACCATTTCCCTATACTTTTAGAAGATAACAGGTACGAACCACAGTCTCGTCTTCCTAGGTTGAAATTAGAGAAGGCTGACTGGCAGTTTTTTAGAGAGCTAACTTCTTTGGTCTCTTTTGTAGCCGATTTTGGTAGCTCTGACGAGGCTGTAACATATTTCACTGATATGCTAAACTCTGCAGCTCTCAACTCTATCCCAAAAACTTCTGGCTACTTTCCCAAATGTCCTGTCCCTTGGTGGTCACCAGTCTGCACCACTGCTGTGCGGGAGAAGCGCGCTGCTTTATCTCACCTTCATTGCAATCGTGGGGACCCAACTTTTTTAGAGGACTTCCAACTGGCAAGTGCTCTGGCTAGACGAGTTTTAAAAGAGGCACGACGTGCATCTTGGAAGGCCTATGTGTCTTCAATTAATACTAAAACTCCACTCACCCAAGTGTTCAGGAGAGTCCGTAAGATGGCGGGGAGGTTTTCTCCTAGTTCTCCACCTGTACTTAAGGTCAATGGAATTAAGACTATAGATGGTTTGACAGTGGCCAATACCATGGCGGAGGCTTTTGCAAGAGTCTCCAGCCGTGACTCTCGACCTCTGGCTGTCAGGCATGAGTTAAGAGCCAAGGAGCGCACTGTCCTGGATTTCTCAGGGAATGAGAATGAATGTTATAACCATATATTCACCCTGAGAGACCTGCATTCTGCTCTCTTTCTCTGCAGCGACACTTCTCCTGGGCCAGACAACATCCTATTTGCAATGTTGCGACACTTGAGTGAGGAGGCAATCTCATTTCTTTTAGCTTTATATAACAGAATCTGGCTGGAGGGTGTCTTCCCTTCTGGGTGTAGGGTTGCTACCATTCTTCATTTCCTCATGCCAGGCAAGGGCTCTGGTGTTCCCCTCAATTACCGACCAATTGCCTTGACCTCCTGTCTCTGTAAACTATTTGAAAAGATGGTGAATGTCAGACTGGTATACTTCTTGGAACGTGGTGATTTTCTATCACCGTCCCAGTCTGGCTTTCGTAAATATCGTTCCACTACAGATGCTCTGGTCAGGTTGGAAGCTGCTGCATGTGAGGCCTTTGCACGACATCAACACCTTGTCTGTGTATACTTTGATTTAGAGAAAGCCTATAACACTACATGGCAATAAGGCATCCTGCAGCAACTCCATTTGTTTGGCCTGCGGGGTCGCCTTCCACGCTTTCTTAAGGAGTTTCTCAGTGGTCGCAGTTTTTCTGTGAGGGCTGGTACAACCCTCTCAGCATCTGTTGCACAGGAGGGTGTCCCCCAGGGAAGTGTCCTCAGTGTCACATTGTTTGCAGTAGCAATTAATGCCATTGCCTCATCCCTTCCAGACGGTATAGCCAACTCGATGTACGTTGACAACCTAGCAGTCTGGTTTGCTGCTTCCCGTATGTCAGTGGCGGAGTGGCGCATGCAGCTTGCCCTTGACAGGGTGTCACGTTGGACTGGTTCTCATGGGTTTCGATTTTCTCCTTCCAAGATAGTTGCTATGCACTTCTGCCGCATCCGAGGCATCCACCCAGATCCGGACTTATTCATGTATGGTCATCGGATACGTTGTGTCGAGGAGACTCGCTTTTTGGGTCTCCATTTTGACAAACGTTTGACTTGGGTTCCCCACTTACGTACACTTAAGGTCTCTTGCTTCAAGGCTCTTACCCTGTTGAGGGTCCTGAGCCATACGTCCTGGAGGGCTGATCAGGCCACCCTCCTCCGCCTATATCATGTTCTTATTAGGTCAAAACTCGACTATAGGTGTGAGGTGTACCCTTCTGCCACCGATGCCCGTCTCAGAGTTTTAGACCCTGTCTATCATGCTGGAGTACGTCTGGCGATCGAAGCCTTCAGGTCGTCCCCAATCCCCAGTCTTTTGGTGGACGCTAATGAGCCACCTCTTGATCTCCGTCACCAGTTCTTGATGGTTCGTTGTTGGCATCGATTACATCGACTTCCTGACTCCCTTCCCTGCTTGGCGGTGTCATATGATATAATGTCTCAGTACTACCTTTGACATTCTCGTGCACCATGGCACTTTGGCTTAAGGGTCAGGAAGGCTATGGAGAAGATGGGCATTGATGACTTCCAGATTTGTCCTGTGAGGGTCCCCAGGGTGGCTCCATGGCTTCTTCCAGAAGTTTTCCCCTGCACCTGCTTTACAGACAAGAAGGAATCTCTTCCTCCTGCAGAGGCTCGTTTCCTCTTTTTAGAACATGCCTTCAATCACAGGGAGTCCCTCCCTGTGTACACTGGTGGGTCAAAGTCTGATGCTGGAGTTGGCTTTGGAGTTGTCTTTCCTGACTTTTCCCGTGGCGGCGGGCTCCTTTCTGTCATGTCAATTTTTACTGCTGAGCTCTTGGCCATTTTATATGCCCTCCAAGTGATTTTTACTCTCCCTCACTCTTCGTTTACTATTTTTAGCGATTCCTGTAGTGCATTGCAGGCCTTGTGCAATTATAACTCTTCCCATCCCCTGGTGTTGGCCATTCTTGAGTGGCTTGTCCTCCTGGGTCGTCGTGGCCACAAAGTCACTTTTTGTTGGGTCCCGGCCCATGTGGGTGTCGATGGGAATGAGTGGGCTGACACCCTGGCTAAGGCTACAGTCTTCAATTCTAGGCCTCCTGCCAGGCGTCATCCTGTACCTGCAGTGGACCTTCGATCCTACATAGATGCTACCGTTCATTCCTGCTGGCAGGACAGATGGGACGCCATCGGGGCTAACAAGCTCCGTGACATCCGCCAGCGCCTTGGTTTGTGGAGCTACAGTGGCCTGTCCCACCGGTGGGAGACGGCTCTTGTCCGTCTCCGCATTGGCCACACATTATTGACTCATGGGTTTTTAATGGAGAGGGCTCACCCTCCCTACTGTGATGATTGTCTGGTCCCTTTGACAGTACGGCATCTTATTGTCGAGTGTCCCAGCCTTGGGGACCTTCGTCGTAGGCACCTCTTCGAGTACCAGGTGGGTGACGGTTCTTGCAGTCTCTTCCAGGTGCTCGGGGAGGAGGCTTGTAATGTGGGAGGGAACACCCTCTCCTATGTGGAGGACGCTGGATTTCTCCACAAAATATGATTTTATTATATTTATGGTTTTTAGATGGTTTGATTTATGTTGAAGGGTTCTTTTATTAATAATGTGCTTTTTAGTTTGTGTGTCTTTTAATCATGGTGCCTATCCCTTTCGGGTATTCATGTGTTATTAATTATGTAGATGACAATTTTATGTTGGGCGGTTTATGACCTTAGCTGTTGCACCACCAGATGCTTAGTTGCATCAAAATCAATCAATCAATCAATCAATCCAAGTAGGAACTGCCTTCTCTACAGCGGCAGTTGGCTCTGGAACACGTAGAAACAGTGACGTCCTCCATCACAGATCCATACTGCCTCTACACTGATGGCTCATTGCAAGCGAATGGTGCAGAAGGTTGTGCCATTTTCTCACCTGACTTGGAGTCACCTCCAGGGGGCTGGGTTGGCCGTCGTCTCAGAAACCACCCTACCTCAATATTGTGTGAACTGTATGCCATTCTGGATGCTGTTAGTCTTGTTTGGCAATGTGGAGTGAATGCTGCCATTTTTTGTGACTCCAAACATGTCCTTCATTCCCTCTCCAGTGTTCAGCCCACACACTCTACTGTTATTCAGCAGATTTTATCGTTTTTGGCCTTATTGTGTTATCGTAACTTGATTGTCAAATTTTTATGGGTGCCATCCCATGTAGGTTTACCAACACAATGCTACAGTTGACAGACTCGCGAAGGAAGCCTGCCATCTGCATCCTCGTGGTGTTGGACGTCCTCTCTCCCTGACATGTTATCTCTCTAGAGTCCACTTCTCTGTTATCCTCCCTGTACAGCGATGCAGGGATGCAGAGAGGCCCTTCAGCATCTCCATCACCCATTACGATTCTGTCTGTCGTCACAAATATTCCTACTGTCGTCGGGGCCTCATGGTTCGGAGGCACAATGTAGTCTCTTCTCGTTTGAGGCTTGGCTACTGGCCACCGTGGCAGGTTGCTGGGATGCAGGGTGATCCTCCCTTCAGTGAGTGTTGCTTGAGTCGAGCGCCTTGTGCTAACACTATTACTTGGTCTACCCCACTGTCCGACACCTGCTGCCCTGTGGCCTGCCACTTGATGTGCTTTGTCGATACCTGTTGAACCACCTGTTTTTGGAGGAACTCTGGAGGTACGCCACCCTCGTTTTGGTGGATTTAAGTAGGTCATAATGTGAATATTTGTCTGTATTCTCGTGCGTCATTCTGCTATGTTTTCGTGATATGTGTGTGTGTGTGTGCGTACATGTGAGTGTAGTAATAGGATTTATATGGATCCCACCTGCCCTTATGTTTTATTGTCTGTTAGTTGATTGATGCCACAGCGTAATTAACCCCTTAGGACCGATTGACCGACAAGTCAGTGATAAAAAAATTAATGGTTCTCTCCGAATCACCGACATGTCGACGTACCTATAAAAAACTGTAGCGAGTAGCTAGCGTGCTGAAGTTGGTAACGATGGAAAGTTAACGTCCTTGAGAAAAGGTTTGACTGTGGTAGTGGTGTCTGGTGGGTGGTGCCTAGACCTACCCCCACCAACAAGGACCCCACCTCACCACTACATGGTGTTTTCTTATGTTTCTCGTATCTCTCTGCTGTCTACTATACTCCAGGAGAGTCTAGACAGACAAAATTACACTGAAATACGTTTATTATCATTGAAAACCACTTAGACGAATTGTATAGGTGTTTATTTACATATTTAGAGATGTACGCAGAGCGTATGAGGTTTTCTTTCATGCGTTTCAGGGGATACTATTTTATTTATTTTCGGACTTTGACGCTCTGTCATACGCAAACGCGTACACCTAGGAGGCTCCCGTTTTCAGTTCCTGGTGTGTAAATTCAAGCTCTTTCATTCTGTAAGAACAAAATTTGCCTACATGAAAGTTGAAAATTGACCCCCAGAAGTCGGCTGTGGGTTAAAAAAAAAATAATAAGTCGGTCCTAAGGGGTTAATAAAAAACAAAAATGTTTGATGAAGTGAAGCATTGGTCATTACAACAGGCTTGTTATATGTCTAGTCACGAGCCATAATAAAAACTTAGTTCCTTTTAAAGTTTCGAATCATCTGGCATACCAGTATACTGTACAGCCACAATCAATTATTCACTGACACTTTCCTTCCATCGTAGTAAATATATTGATAATAAAGAACATAGCTTGTATGATTTTGCAGCACCTCATAAAAATAATTGAAGGGGTTGAGTTGTCGTAAGGCGTTGTATGATTATATTTTGCTATGATACTGATTTATTTACACGATGGAAGGAAGTCGGCTGTACTGTACCAATCACAATGCTGATATTGTCTCATATTAGCTAGAGCTTGTTTAATCCTCTGTCAGGCTATTTGAACCAGATACTTATTATGTTTCGTGACTGTATTGGCATAAATTACACTCCGGCAAGGCAAATAAGCCAATAATTTAAAGGAGAGGATGGGCATATAAATATCAAATGAAAAAACATTAAAAAAAACGCAGGAGAGATCATTTTCACTTTCTTTTCCAGGATGACACGCATTTGGCTCACTGTGAAGGCCAGATCTAGCGCCCAGGAGTGTAATGAAAAATATTACATTATGTCAATTTCAATCACAAAATTTAACTTTCCTTTGCCTAAATTATATGTCATTCGCGTTGGAAGATATTGTTCTACGGCATCAAAGAAAAAAATAATAGAAATATGCCATAATAGCAACCATTCATCACTTGGAATAATAAACATAGTATAAAAAAATAAATGTTTATACTTGTGTAATACTCTCCTAGCTCAAGATTTTCTTGGCCTACATTTTTTGTCTTAGACATCAATAGAAGCTGAATTTTATAATCTTTCTAACACTGCCATCAGAATTTGTATATCCCCAAGCGTTTCCGAGCGAAAAGAGAAAACTCCGACCTACTCGGTGGTGGCGGTGCTGGTAGCTAGTGTCGCGCGAGGTACAGTAGGCGGCTAAAGTGGTGTGGCCTCACTCAAGACCAATAACGCTAACAGGTTATGTCAGCCAGTGGTACTGCGCAGATGAATTTACCCAGGTTAGGAAGCAATTATGAAAAATGAAAAAGGTGGTGAGAGTAGTGTAAGTGATTAAATTATAATGAGAATGATCTAATGGTGATTAGGAGTTAAGTTTAAGATAACTATATGCCCTCACCATCCTTTCATCTCCCTTCCATTCATTGAACATTCATGCATACCATGTTTAAACACAATTAGCCTAAGTTGAACATGCAAGTTAAAGGTAAACTATAAAATTTGCAAACAAGCTTGATATATTGCCATTTATTACAGTAGTGTCATGTATTGTCATACATCTCATTTCTTTGACTTACATACTTTATTTGCTAGCTTTCTTTTGCTGCTACCCATTTCTCTGTTTAATATACGTATCCTGAAGAATACCCCACACCTAACATAAAACCTAATTATGCTTATGTCAGCTGATCGACGAGTATGTCTGAGGGATTAGTGGACAGCTGGTTTGATTTATTCAACTCGAGATTTGCATTCAGCAATAAATTCACTAGGGATGGCTATGGACTTCATTTGGAGCAACAAAACAAAGTTTTCCATGATATGCTTGATACAGCCATGTCAATGAAAGTTTGTGGAGTGAAACAAAATATGTATTGTGTGTTCCAAATCATAGCCCAAACTATATGAAATGCTGAAAGAAAAATATGGCATTTCATATATACACACACATAGGCTAAATCAGGATGTTATAGAACACTTGTTTTGCAGTCTAAGACAAATGGGAGGTATTTATGAACATCCATCACCTGGAGTGGAGGAAACGTGGTCTCTAGGGAATAGATGGAGGAAATGTGGGGGTAGATGGGGATAGGTGATTGCCAGAAACTTCCCAAATACTGGACACCAAGTCTAATTTCATCCCTATTGTATGCAAAACCTGTTACAATTGCACATCAATTCGAACAGTTACGATGACTGCTAAGCTTTTCATTTAATTTACCTTGACAAGGCCGCAATATGAAAAAAAAATAAACGTGGAGAAGTATAAGCATCAGCAACTCACTTGTGTTTATTTTGGCTACATGGCAGTATGTCCGTGTGATTTTTCATTAAAAATTAAGCATTGTACTACACAGGGCCAAGAGATATATATCTTGACCTTGGTACTACACACACACACACAGATACACTCACAAAGAGAAAGAGATGGAAAGAGATCAGGATTCTGTATCGGTGGTGTTACGGACGGAGGGTAGAGATACGGTACTGTACTAGTCACCAGACTAGACTTACCCCGACGTTAGCTATCAACAGAATAAAGTAGCACTGGGTGGCAGGTATCTGACTATTAAAGTTATGAATTGTAAGTAAAAGTACAAACCCAGCCTATATGAAAGTATGATAACACAACCCCAAGAGACCGTCCAAACATATACCCAGGTTCGGGTACAATGAATAAAAATGATAGAGAAACTACTCTGACTTTCTATAATATATATTGACAATATGAACGAGCACAAAGACAAACAATTAACACTGAAAGAATTAATAAATGAAATCAGGATCCCCAACTATGACAGAACATGAGACAGAGTTCCCAGATCAAATAATGCACTTGCAATAATCACTCAATAATAATGGTACGTTAGCACATCACTGGCATATATAATAATAGAACATCAATGCATCACAACATACATGTAATAATATAAAAATAGAAATATCAATACACAAATATATATATAATAATAGTAATAATATCAATATCAATTTATAAGAGAGTGACCCTATCTCACTGTGAGAAGAATGTAGAAGTAAACACAATTATACTTATCAGATACGTTTGCGTGTCTCGTCCCGAATCTTACCACACTCACTCACTTACAAAACACACACTAGTTTGCTGTCCCAGTCTCTTCAGGTATCTGACTCACAAGCTCTATCCCCGTGCTTATATACAGTCGGCTCAACAAAGAGAAGTGAGCGTGTTACAACTAAGTCATAGGTGCGTCTCCGAACTGTTCCGTTAACGCAGACTTAGACACACATCACGCACACGCTCCCATATCAACAACTAGTGGAAGTTATTAGAGACGAAAACTGACAACTTCCCCCACCACCACCTGCAAGAGGGGGGGGGGGGATGTGTACGAATCTAGAAAACATAGCAGGCCACGACACTCTCGACCTTTTGACAAAAATACTCAAAGAAAATGGAGTGAAATAGATGAGCTATCTTCGGACACAACACTGGCGGAAGCAAGCCTCCACTACCACACTCACTGCCACAGTCACTTAATAGGATAGCAATACTTACAAATCAAATAATAATTCAGGCTTGCGTAACAGTGGGAAAGACATGAAATATTATGTTGCAACCCTTTCTTCCTACAGAATCTCACCTAAACACTGCACATGCAGTTGCATGGCATTTTCACACTGGGCACTTAGTGGACACTATATAGAGATGACCTGTCTCACCTTTGACCTACTGTCAACTGACTAGAAAATGAGCCTGTTTATCACTGTCTGGCAACTTGTTCTGTGGTGTATCCTCGCCGTGACGTCATGCGCGAGCGGGACACATTTTTGCCCTTGTATGACAAGACCTGTTAGTCTTATTGGTCTTGGCATCACTTAGCGTATCTTGAAGGAAGTAACATAAGGGGTAATCATTCAACCAACATATTCACCATACTAAATTACAATATCCACGGAGAAAAAATAGTTAACTACTTTGGGTTCTCATTCTACGAGCCTGTGAAGCTTATATTTCCATACTGTTCTGCAACATATAATAAGAAAATAAGGCAATTATATAATATGCAAGAATATTCTGTACTCACGTTTATTTATCACATAGGACACAAAATGACTCTTCAGGAATGGCTTCTTTCATCAGGGTAATTTGTATCCGGATTATCATCATTATCAATGAGGATTTTCAAAAAGTTCTTTTCATCACTTCTTGAAAAAAAAAAAAAAAAATCACAACACTACCACTTTACATTGTCGTCAATATGATATAACTTTTATTAAGCCCTGTACTCCGTGGACGTAGGTAAAACACAATTTAATTAAATCCCGCGAGACGCACCGTTAGCGCTGGCTCCTAGAAATTTTTCCTTCTCATTCAAAATATAATCCCTGCAGAGAGTTGCCAATTAGTTTATTTGATAGGACTCGAACAGACCCTTGACTCACCCGATTTTGAAGCAGGTAAATGAGAAACTCTATTTTTGGAAAATTTATAAAGGATTTTGATGCGATTGGCGTCAATCGCTGTGTGGCAGACGATTCATTTGTGACGTGATTCACATCACCGTGTGTGAGAGGGTTAACCAGGACTCGAGTACGATTAATTTTTATATATAACAGCCGAGCATCCTCGCAATTATTGGCATTCTATTCATAATTCAACCTGCAGCATGCTTTGCATTGAAAAGAATATTCAGGCTCACCTAAAGTCAGCACTCCTAGTGAGAAACAGCAGCAATGGAGGAAGAATAAGAAGAGCAGCAAGCAGAATACCCCATGTCTGAAGCTGGAAGGGGAGCACTGGCGCCAGGTATCGAGGGAGAGGAGGCTCTACACGTGAAAGGAAACAGCTGTGCTGGAAGGGAGCAATTGTTATAATATTCACTTTAGTTATAAATATGAGGATGATGATGACTCCTACCGTGTAAACTTTCAGGAAAGAATCTTTCTCACACAGCCATTAGGTGATGAGGAGAACTATGTGCATACACTGTCTGTTCTGTTAATCCCTGTTATTCATTAGTAAGAGAGAGAGAGAGAAAGTGGCTGTTGTGCATTTCCTGATTGATGGAACCCAGGTGAAAAACAAGCAGTGGATACCATCCTGATTTACTTTGCCACCTTCTTGGATTCAATAGCTTATGGTTTCAGCTTGGAGGACGACCATAGGGCGGTCTCACCCTCCTCAGAAAAGACCTGTTCTATACGCGTCCGACACCCAAAACTAGCAGTAACTAATAGGTATGTGAATAAGATGTTTTAACCACCAGAAATCCCCACAATGAGTAAATCATGAAGTGTCAAAGTCAACAAATAACAATCTTCCTGATGGCACTAACCACATGCCTTAGAGGTTTCTACATAGCAGCTTTCACAAATTACGCTTGGTAAACGGAGCTTGGAGATGATGATATATATCTGAGACCATCTTTCTATTGCCCACCTTCCTCTCTGAAAATGAACGCGGAGATCTCATACAAGTGGCAATGAAAGTCTTAGCGTGGAAAACAGGAACGTTTTACCACTTTTGCCTAGTGCAGCAGTAGCAGCATTGAGAAACTAATCACACGCCAGTCATACCTGTCAGGTGAAAGAGGTAGTAGGCCCAGGATATGCGTTGAAAGACCACAAAAATAGAGATGTGACAGTCTCTATAATTATTCCTAAGGATTCATTCTCTGTTTCAGGTGATTCAACTCGAGGCTGGACTTCTCATTCCTCCTTCTATTCTCGTCACCAAGACAGTGTGGGTTCTAACCTTCATTGTGCAGTCCTTTCCACTACACTCCCCTAAGTTGTCTATACAAGTTAAAATGATAAATACACACAAACAAAATTGTATACCAATTTTAATTATGATCAGAAATTAATGCTTACTACCCGCTAAGGGTGTAGTTACGCTTCCTCTAAGTCTGTTGAAGCAATGGGTGTTCACTTACGTCTGTAGCGTATGATGATGTGAAGCTCATAATCCGGTGCTGCCCAAAGTGTGAGGCGAGGTAAAGGTTGCCCTGGATTATGTCCGATTCATCACGGTGTAACACAAGGTTTCGGGTCTTATGATCCACCAGGATATTCCCGGTGCTCCCAACCAAAAACCCTGCGTTATCACAAAAAATAAAATATTTGGATTCGTGTTCAATGTCTTCGACCTCCCTCAGGTGGCAGGGTATAGTGCAGAAAAACTACTGTCCAAAGATACAAGACCCAGTGATTTATTAATATGGGACCAATCAATTTACATATATAATAAAAAAATATATATATATAATTATTACAGTGACAAAGCTTTCACAAAAGAAAAAAATATAGATTTGATTAATACTGTATTTACGCCCCCCTTAATAACTAAAATTTACCCAATAAATTTAATACAATGATTTCAAACACTACCTTTCCCCCTACTCTACTCGAAACTTCAATATTACAAAAACTAGATTAGAACACAGCCTTGCACCTTGATAATATACAAAAATAGAAAATGATTTAGACTAGAGACTAGAAATGTTCTTAGCCCCTTAGGACCGATCAACCGACATGTCGGTGATTAAAAAATTAATGGTTCGCTCCGAATAACCGACATGTCGACGTACCTATAAAAAACTGTAGCGAGTAGCTAGCGAGCTGGAAACGATGGAAAGCTAACGTCCTTGAGAAAAGGTTTGACTGTGGTAGTGGTGTCTGGCTACTGCGTATGCTGGTGGGTGGAGCCTAGACCTACCCCCACCAACAAGGATCCCATCTCACCACTACAGTCCCCTTCCCTCCGCTTGGTAGCCCTCCCTTACTGATACACACGCACTCCCTCCCTCCTCCTCTTCTGTCCAGACACAGAGGAAAGTTTGTGGATGATATGTTGCCCCGTACGCGCGCGCACGCGAGTATATACGCAAATGTATCCCCTTATATGCATGGGAATATGTTTGTTGATGTAGTTTATTTTGACTTTACAGTATTTTAGAGTTACATTGAATATTTTAGGCGTTTACATGCAGTATATTACACATAAATACGTACACACACAACCTTGTACACACTATGTACAGTGCATAGTACTGTGTATATACGCACACTGTACTCAAGTGGGACGTGTTTTTCTGTCTTGTGTGTGCTATCAGTGTCACACCTGATACAGGGCAGCTGGCTGCCTGGGCGAACAGTTTATCTGAGAAGCTGATAAACTGGGTCGCTGCCTTCATGGAGACGCAAGCCAAAATATACATAGGCCTACACGAATGTATACATGCAGTCGTGTATACACAAGGAGTTTCTTGTATCTCTCTGCTGTCTACTATACTCCAGGAGAGTCTAGACAGACAAAATTACACTGAAATACGTTTATTATCATTAAAAACTACTTAGACGCATTGTTTAGGTGTTTATTTACATGTTTAGACCGTATGCAGAGCGTATGAGGTTTTCTTTCATGCGTTTCAGGGGATACTATTTTATTTATTTTCAGACTTTGACGCTCTGTCATACGCAAACGCGTACACCTAGGAGGCTCCCGTTTTCAGTTCCTGGTGTGTAAATTCAAGCCTACATTTGCCTACATGAAAGTTGAAAATTGACCCCCAGAAGTCGGCTGGGGGTGAAAACACACACAAAAAAAATTGGTCCTAAGGGGTTAAAGAGGTACATCTTACACTGGCGAGAACGCAAGGGGTGAGCATCTCTGCTGTAAAAGCAGTAACTCTCTGACTGACACTCAGAAGTAAGATGTGAGTCAAGAGCAGAACAATTACCACACCGGGAACGGTTGTTGCAGTTCCTCCTCCCATGACCAAACTCATAACAACAGAAACATTGTAGGGGACGCTCAACAAAAGGCTTCACCTCAAAAGAGGTGGGGTTAATGTTAATGCGATCTGGGCTATGCAAGCCATAGAAAGTGAGGATGATCATATTTTTACTGCCTTTCATCTTTGTTACTCGTTGGACACTGTCTGGGCACATAGCGAGAATGTCCTCTTCTGAGAATTCATACAGGTCCTCATTATATAATATGCCCCTTGCTATAATTAAATGTTCGATGTGGTTTAATAGATTCAAACATGCTATCAGAAGGACAGGGGAGATTGAGGAGCATCATGGCCTGTGTAAGATCTTTGGCTCTAATTAAAACGTCCTTACCATATTTCTTTATGTGGCCCATTGGTAATAATCCAATTTCTTTCTCCAGATACTGGGAAGCATGGATAATGTTACCACGTCCCTCCTTGTAGTAAACCACAAACCAAAAGGGTGTAGGAACCCGACGTTCCTTTGGGACATGCTCTACAGAGTCATCAAAGATGTTAGGGCAGTAGTCATTTTCACTGTCAACTACATTGGTGGACTGCATCACCTGAACTTTACAGTGAGTATCCCCCACAGTCAGAGAATCTTTTGCCTCAAATGCTGCTTTGGCAGCAGCATTTGTATTGAAAGTAATATAGCACCGATTAGACCTACAATCGCTGTCATATGTGATTCGGATACGAAGAACTACTCCAAAACACTTAAAAATAGAGTGGATAGCGCCATAAGATACGGATGCAAGTATATTCGTTAACATTAACGTGTCCAAATCGCTAACAGGGCCCGTCGACACAACACCCGACCTGCTAGGTCTACTCTTATTTGCAGCTTTCTGCATACTACCACGACCAGAGAGTGAAGTCTCGAGGGCCTGGACGACCACCGCTCGAGGAAGAGATTATGGCTTTTCTTTTTCCATACTACCTACCGGACAGATGAGGGGACCGAGCGCTGGTCGCTGTGGGTAGGGTACCTCTTCACCCACGGGGCCACTCGTTTTAAAAAGCAGCCCCAATGGCTTGAAAGTTTGCCCACGACGGTGCTGAGACCCTCTTTCCCAACATCTCCCGGCCCAGACACCCAACCATCCAACATAGGACGGCCCCTAGAGGGCAGTCCCTCCGGAGGGCAGCACTGTTGGCCCGTACTGGCAGCCTAATGCATGGGAACCATTTAGTCTGGTCTCTCACTGGCGACCTTACTAGCATGGGAAACCCTCTCTCCCCGAAATCGGGATAGAGCAGGGGCTGGAGCCCCCTCTAGTCTAGCTCACCAGGTCTCAGAGACACACAAGCCCCCCCACCACGTCAAGGCGGTTCCCGTTGGGGGGGGATAGGTCAACAGGTCACAGAAACTTTCAACCCGGGTATAAATACTGTACACACATTATATTGCCCAGTGCTGTATTTATTATTTTCACATGACAATATACAGATGATAAAAAAATTGGAAGAATTGTAATTGTTGATATTATTATCAATATATCGTGTACAACTGAGGACATGAAAGTATTTATCTAAAATATTCATTTATCTTCTAATGATGTTCAGTACAACTTGAAATACAGTACATGTACAGTCGGCCTCAGGAATTCGTATACACCACTGTGACATGAAGGGTTCGAAACAACTAGAAAATTTAGTACTGGTACATTAATTTATTTAACACCAAACTTTTCTAGTAATGTTATTTGGCTAATACTTGATTCAGTCAGCAGAACAATGCCTACAGTATATACAGATTAAAGACCCCTTTTAACCAATGCTCTGTATAGCACAGTCCCTCTCTGTAATAACGTACACTTGGGATATCAGGTCAGCCCCAGCAGATACACAACACACATATTCATGAGAATAATCACATAAACAAATTTTATATTTCAATTGAGCATTAATTTTTTTTTCACATCACAATATACAGGTACAGTATTACACGACCCCTTCTGGAGTGGATACAGTGTACTCGACGTCTGGTCCAGGCTCGTGTCTCTATTATTGCTCTGCCAATACCACCTTCCCAGTCTGCTCCTCCTACCAGCCCTGCCTCGCCTCAGGACCTGGCCCTCCGCAAGTCTGTTGCTACCCTCATGGCACGATGTACGGCTCTTGAGAACCGCTTTTCTGCCCTTGAAGCCAGGATTGATGGGCTAGTTGCCGCTCAGGCTGCTAATGACTCCAAGCTCTCCACCTTGATCGAGGCTCAGCTGGCCATCATCCCAGCTGTCACTACCATTACCGAAAAGATGGATACTGTTGCATCTCGCCTTCAAAATCTTTTCGAGTCAGTCCCTTCTCCTGGTCCATCTTCTTCTCCAGATCGCTCATCTGCCCCCACTCACCGGAATTCTACCTCCAAATACAGAGTTTGTACGGACAAAAGCAAAGACTAGAAGGAACAACAGATCAGATGGCAAAGTCATTAATAGCCAGACAGATATTAGACACTCCAGCACAGCTGTCCTTCCTTCCTTCTCTCTCACACACACACACACACACACACCACTCCATACACACACACAAACACGTGCAGTGACTCGCCTTTCGGGACCTGACAGACAGATTCAGATTCCACATACATACATACATACACACAGTCACCCTCGCTTGACCAGTCTCCAATGACATCTCTCTGCTTCAAGTTGTGGTAAGAGGATATAGCAGAAACCATTAACCCCTTCCTCCTCTCTCTAGTTTCACAGAGAGAGAGAGAGAATGGGAGAATAAATTAATAAGAAATAAATAGGGAGAGAAGAGGATTAGACAGACAGACAGAGAATCAAGATGACCATTCACAGGCAACAGTTGTCACTCTAGCTATTTCTGTAACTATTGAGTTTGAAATGTATATAAGCAGAGGAGGTACACAAGGATTCAGGATACTTAACACTGACTCCCTAAGGGCTATAAACTGTCTCCATAGAGAGAGACATAATACCATATAAGACAAGGCACATCAATATAATTCCCTGTATAGATATAAGTACATAATAATAAATTAAGCCTTAAGAAACTTGTGAAGTCAATTACCTAAGAACACCACAACGCCGAGCTCGCTACCTAATACAACAACAACAACAACTACTACTACAACTCCAGAACAAGGTACTGTATCAGATCCTGAACGAGTTAAAGCCTTAGAGGACTGGTACATTTGATGGCAGCGGTGTTTTTGCAACAAGGCAAATTGCAAGGTATAGACTTCACGGGAGTACAGTGACTAACATTGTTCAAGGACAAGTTGAAGGAATTTACTTGTAAATTCTCTCAAGTAATTTCTTCTGTGGGTATAATCTTACGACCTCTAACAAGGGAGATAAACCACAAATTCTTCACCTACAAGAGGCACCTGCTTTACCATAACTGCAACTCGACCTACAAGGGGACCTCATCTACTTCACAACAAACAATCATCACTTCATCACTACCACATCGGCGTCCCTGCATAAATGCTCTCATCAGGACAACGCCACGACCTCCATCACCTCCACGCTGACGCCTCGTTACGTAAATTCTCTCGTAAAGGCAAGTCAACGTTCATCATCTTCATTCCAATAACGACTGTTAGTGTGTTAGTGTGCGAGCTAACTAATAATCGCTTCGCCTCTCCACCGACGTTGCCTCTTCACCACATCGTCGCCTCGTCAGACAACGCCCCAACTAGACTTCAACTCGTCGTCATTGTCGTTGCAACTAGAGTCAACTAAAAGTAGGTACACATTACATGTTACATTACACTATTTCTCACTTGTCCACGAACATGTTAGAAAAGAATTAGGTTCCTCATTAACAGCCCAGAAAGAAAGAAAAGAAGTGCCAAATTAAAATAAAGTAACAATATTTTCCCCCATTAATCCAAAGGAATCACAACTAACTTCGAATATCCCTGATAATGATTCATTAGCCTCCGAGCTAGATTCTCTGCTTCCCTAAGTCTCGTTTGTGGTGCCAACACATTCGAGTACATTTTTCTGCTTACCTTACCCCCATTAAACCTGTATTTTCTCTAACAATGGCTACTCCTCCACAATCTCCTACTGTCTCTGCTCTTCATGTCTCTGCTCTTCATACAACTTCTTCTAACCCCACTACCTCTTCTATGCATACGGTGAGAATCTTACCCACCCAAAATTATTTAAAGTATTATACGGGAGATAATCCAAGATATGGGATTCATCTCTTCTTGCGTCATTTGGAGGATGTGTTTTACCAAACTAATATAGAGCAGGACGTACATAAGATAAGATTCGTGAGAGAGCATATTACACCAGATAGTCCAGCCAGTTATATGTTAACTACAAGTGCTTTTTCTGATCCAGAGAATTTAACGTCATATGCTACATTCAAACAGTCACTTATTGATGATTTGGGGGATTGTAAACTACATAATTCATTATCATGGGTTCAGAGAATAATTAAAACAAAGGCAGAAAACATAACTACAAGTGAACCAGCAAAAGCACTTGCACTATCAGGGTCTCTAGCTTTAAATTCGAAGAAATCTCGTATCATACATCATGCACTACAGATTATTCAATCCATGGGGACGAAGAATTTTAATTTTGATGCCACGCCTACTCCTCAAGGGGAATCACAGGGAAAACGTTGCAAACACTGTAACGGAAATAATCATATTACCAGTGAATGTTATAACTTACATAATACTAAGGGAAATTATCAAGGGAAAAGTAATCATACATACAGTCATTTACATGAATCAAAGTCGCATTTCTTAGATGAATGCATGATCCTTAACAGAATGAAACAGGACTGGCACAATCGAAATATGATGTATGAAACGAGACCGCCACAATATTAAAATAGCATCAAACGTCCCGAAAATAAAACTGTAGGCCCTGTCGTCGCATGTACCGATAATGTACTATTATTCCCTGTCCTAATATCACATAGTAACACCCACTTAATGATAGACACAGGCGCAACAGTTTCCTTGTTATCGGATAATTCCTTTAACATATTGTGCAAATTAGGTCCCCAGCGGCATTTATAAACCAAGATTGACCAGGTGACATAGAATTGTCAACCATGATAGGCAATAAATTACAGGTATTAGGGACACTAACCCTTCCTGTACGGTTGGACAAGGGAACTAACCATATACATATTGAATTTTATATAATACGAAATTATAAACTAGGTATATCATACCTTAACAAACAAACCATAATAATTAACCCTCAAACATATAATCATACATTTTGGGAATTAATGTATTCCAATACAGGATTGTCCAGGCCAATATATAAGTCCATGTTAGGTTACCCCTATACGTATTGAAAATGAGGGAAATAACTCCATTATCATAAAGGCCATTGCTGCATATAATACTATATTAACTCCAACTTTCGTCCATAAATTGAAGGTAAAGCTTCCATCTCATGTACAGCCACAAACTACTGTTCTATTCTTAATAGAACCAGTAAAATAATATATAACCAGGGATTAATTTACTTTAACCAATGTAAACAGTGAAAATTTCACTGATATTAATAAAACATTTACCAATATTCATGTAACGAAGGGAACATATCTATGTGATCTGTACAGATGGAAGTTAGACCAATACCACAAGGAAATATTGTATTGGTTCTTACCGAGGGATATAAATTGATAGTCACATAAGGGAGCAACTTAGAAATTTTGTCAGTGGACACGATTTTCCACTTTATCGTGATAATCTCATCACCATACTAGCCATATATCAAAATGCGATTGCCCTACCTGGTGAATCCTTAGGATGAACCAACATTATGAAGCATACCATTACACTAACATCCCCTCAACCCATTTATTCGAGCATATAGACTACCGTACCTCATAGTAGGCAGAAAGTTGTAAACGAAATATTAAATGAAATGATGGATGAAGGCATTATTAAGAATTCTAACTCTCCTTTTAACAGCCCAATGTTTTTGGTTTCAAATAATAATGGTGAATTTAGGCCAGTAATTGATTACAGATAAATAATTAATGCTACAATTAAAGATAAATATCCCCTCCCTCCTTTAAGATGTTTTGTCTAACATTGGTGAAATAAAGCCTATGATATTCTCCACCTTAAACCCTTGGTCAGTGGAAACTGGCAAGTAGCATTAATAATAAAAGTCAACCCATTACAACATTTAATACTTCCCATGGTTATTATGAATACATTCGTAGACCATTTGGGTTATGTAATGCTCCATCCACATTTCAACATATGGTTATTTTTCGTATTGATTTTATTAATAACGTAGTCATCGCTAATCTAAACGATTTGATTAATTTTTAAAGACGTACATTCATTATAAGTAACAATAAAGAAGGTTATACAGAGATTACATTAGGTAGGCCTCAAACTTTAAATGTCTAAATGTCATTTTCTTTACCAGAAAATTATAATTTTAGGTTATACATTAACCGCCACTGTGCTCCATACACAATCGGATAAAATACGAGCAATGAAAGTATTCACTATCCCAAATAAATGCTACTAACGTAAAATCACTCTTGGGTTTAGGTTCTTATTATAGAATCTTTGTACAGCATTTTTCCCAAGTAGCTAAACCCCTAAATAATCAACTCGAGATTTTGTATGAATGCCAGAAAAAACAGCTGAGCTTTGAATGATTAAAGGTTAAGTAATGTCAGCTCCAATTTTTGCGTTCCCAAATATTCACGCCTTTTATCAAGTGTACAGATGCTTCTTCAGTAGGCTAAGGCGCTGTATTTATGTAAGAGATAGCTATGGGTCTATGTCAGGTATGTGCTAATGCTTAGAGAATATCAAATGCGCAGGGAACTCGTTACTCTGTAACAAAACAGGAAACTTTAGCAATATTATGGGCACTTCGTACTTTAGAGAAATCGTATTAGGCTATCCTTTACAAGTTTTCGTGAATTATCAAACGATCCTTGGCTTACTATAACCTAAACCCTAACGGGAAACTTAGCCAGATAATATCTAACAATTCAGGAATTTCTTCCGCATATTGCTATTAACTACCTTCCAGGACGATTAAATAAAGTAGTAGATCCCTTAAACAGTCATCTTGTCCTTTTAGTTCCAAGGACACCCATGGACTTTGACCTTAATGCGGTTCATAAATATTAGAAATTTCTATGATGAATGTAATAAGATATTCATTAAACCCTGAGGATGAAAATAATGGACCAATCACATAGTGATACAACAAATATAATTCCCTCAGTATTAATTACCCTTATATCATAATGCAGAAGGGCATCCTGGGAGAGATAGGTACCTGACCACTCTCCATACAATATACTATTAGCATAAACTAAGGGTAGATGATGAAACACATATATCGCTCAGTGCGAAACATACAATGCAAATAAAGGCCATACATTTGGACCTCTGTTCCATGACGGGAATCCCTAATCCTGGACGAATCATGGGACATAGTAGGAATAGATCTACTTTCCTTACCAATTTTGAATCAGGGCGCAAATAAGTTATTACCTATGGTTAACCATTTTCTAGATATTTGGTGGCGGCACCACTACGATAAAAACCGCAAAGGTAAGTGCACATATATTTAAAACCCAATTCCTATGCCCATATACATGTCCCGATATTATAAAAGGTATCTGACTTCTACTATATTAAGCAAACGTTTGTATTAACATATCTCCCAACACCTCATGGTTTAACAAAACGGCAAAACCGTAAAATACTGGAAGTGCTTCGTGGCACAGAAACAATGAAAATCCCTCCACATGGGAAGACGGCATCGATATGACGGTCAATAAACACTACAAAACATGGAAATAAAGGGAAAAACTCCACAGGAAATACTATATGGCGTATGGATACGTCTTTCATATGATATACAATTGCCACGAAGAAGCCATACTACAACATGGACAACTATGCTGAACGACAGTGAGTTGCATTTCAACAATTTCATCATGATGAACAAAGCAATTTATCGGCTTGCAGGGAAATAATGCGTGATCGCCGACATAACAAAGCAATTTATCGGCTTGCAGGGAAATAATGCCTGATCGCCGACATAACAAAACAAATTATAGGCTTGCAGGGAAATAATGCGTGATCGCCGACATAACATAATAATAATAATACGGGTACCCGATTGAAACTTCAAACAGTCATTTCTTTAGTAGGTCATACCTATAATACAGCATAATTTTACCAGGCGGGTGATATTGTTTATGTAAAGAGAATAAAGAGATTGGTAAAAAGCGTGCAAAAACCTAACATCCAAAATAAAACCAATCAAAATCTCTGAAACATCAACAATTTCCTCTTCCTAGTAATATTATCCCTACTATTGATGGTAATAATATAAACAATTACAGACAAAAACTCCGATCGGTTTCCAAGGAAATATAATATGTTTCTTACAGATGTGGCCCAAATCAATCTATGTAACGGTTTTCATGACTATACTCGCGGCGGCTACAAGCTCTGACGAAGTGCATAACGCAGATAAAGATAACGTCTTAAATCTGAGAGCTCTCGTTTACAATTTTATCAAACAGTTGAAAAGAAAAGGAAAAGAAATAAAATATTGGTGACGAACGATATGATCACTATTTCTTTACAGGATACATCTGAATTATTACATAAATTTTCTGCCATTGAGCAGTTGGTACAGATAAGGTATTTAATGATACACTAGTTTTGTTTGACAGGTATCACACGAATGAATTTACCTATTCAAATGCATTATATTCTGTAGTGTCCTTTCACTATTGGGCGCCCTAGGAATGAATTCAGTGACTCAGGTAATATTGCTCGCTTATTATTCAAAAAATATAATGGCTTAGAGCCATCATCACAGCCCAGAGCGTGATTTAGATAATTTTTAAGTGAAATTTCATGAGCACTATTTGGTACTGCTTAGATAGTGATATACAAGCATTATCCCATAAATAAAAGGTTGCGGGACAAGCCGTTGCAAATCAAGGTGAGATAGAGTAAGAAGTATATACTATGTTAGAGTGTAGATCATTGCACAGAAATTAAATACGATTTATATAGTTTACATGAGCAACGAATGAAAAGAACTACATATATGGAATAATCACATCATATTTTTAGGCTTCTATTTATTTCTGTGAGTTAGCAGGAAAATGAATTGCAGGTACAGGAAATTAGAGAGGAATGACAACCATTTATTAAGAGAGTATTTACTGCGAGTAAGGTAAGATCAACTCACAATTATTACCACTCCAACAGCTACGAAAGGCAATAATAAAATCATTGATGAAATATCATCTTACTTATTATCTTTCATACACCTACTTGAAATATTATTATACAGTCTTGAGTAGTATTTTAATACAAGATCATATCCTCATTATTATTCCCATAAAAGGTAAAATGTTATTCACAAGCTACGCACTTCAACAATTCCCAATGAAAATGGAAGTAATCCTTTAATATTCGATTTTCATCCAATAAGTATTATACTTAGTGATGATGTCATCAGTGACACACAGCACTTCAAGTGCCATGTTGCATATTTTCATATATGTTTGTCTTGCATATTTAAATTGCATTTAAGTCTCCAAAGGATGCAAAAAATCCACTTGCTTGGAATCAAAGTCTTACTAATCAAAGCACTATATGCATGTACATTCATATCTATTACTAATCAAACTCTCTTTCATCATCGTTTTTAATTTCCACTATCTATACTTACCTGCTGATACACAATTAACATTATTTTGCCCTAATCACCCTACACATGGTATGGTTCAAGAAGCAGACTCATGTGAAATACGATCCAAGGGAATCGTTACCTTGCCTAATAAACATAATTTGCTTGAAAACATAGCACAATCTCTTCCACCTTTCAACATATTTCATTTAAAGTCGACTTGTTTAACATCTTCTAACTCATTATCAGTTGTATCAGACAAAATGGAACTATTATGTTACCCAATGGGGATAGGATTCAATCATCCCTATTATATCATTTGATTCCTCCAAATATTGATCACAATAAAACTTGGTACCAATGTTTATTATCCCATGTCTTATCTTTCTGGCATGTACTATAACATTTATGTATTGTATAAGACAGTCTACTATACTATTTTTGAATTGTATAAGAAAGAACTATCGAGGTATACTGAATTATCTTGTATGGAAAAGAATAAGACTGTTATTTCACAGCCTCAACATAGCAACACGGCCCCCCCTCATTTATGTGTAAATCTTTAGCATAGGTTAGCTTATATACACACGATAACATGCACCTAGCTAAACACATTAATATTAGATGAAATTTTATGTAATAATGTATTCATGTATTACCGGTAATGTTAATTTTAAGCATATGGTGTGCCAATGTCTTAATGTCTATTTTTATGTTACTATACATGTATTCATTGTTAATATCTTAGTTATCATGGACCCTACCAATATTGTGAACTGGCCTTCTATTAAATAAAGCATAAAGCATTAACGCCTGGAGGCCAGACGAGGGTAGCGTGGTTCGAGCGATGTACGGACAAAAGCAAAGACTAGAAGGAACAACAGATCAGATGGCAAAGTCATTAATAGCCAGACAGATATTAGACACTCCAGCACAGCTGTCCTTCCTTCCTTCTCTCTCAAACACACACACACACACACCACTCCATACACACACACAAACACGTGCAGTGACTCGCCTTTCGGGACCTGACAGACAGATTCAGATTCCACATACATACATACATACACACAGTCACCCTCGCTTGACCAGTCTCCAATGACATCTCTCTGCTTCAAGTTGTGGTAAGAGGATATAGCAGAAACCATTAACCCCTTCCTCCTCTCTCTAGTTTCACAGAGAGAGAGAGAGAATGGGAGAATAAATTAATAAGAAATAAATAGGGAGAGAAGAGGATTAGACAGACAGACAGAGAATCAAGATGACCATTCACAGGCAACAGTTGTCACTCTAGCTATTTCTGTAAACTATTGAGTTTGAAATGTATATAAGCAGAGGAGGTACACTAGGATTCAGGATACTTAACACTGACTCCCTAAGGGCTATAAACTGTCTCCATAGAGAGAGACATAATACCATATAAGACAAGGCACATCAATATAATTCCCTGTATAGATATAAGTACATAATAATAAATTAAGCCTTAAGAAACTTGTGAAGTCAATTACCTAAGAACACCACAACGCCGAGCTCGCTACCTAATACAACAACAACAACAACAACTACTACTACAACTCCAGAACAAGGTACTGTATCAGATCCTGAACGAGTTAAAGCCTTAGAGGACTGGTACAAGTTCACTAGTGATTGCTAGCTGGATGTCATCTCCTGGAATGTATGTGGTATCACCAGTTATGCTAAGCTCACTCAACTCAAGGCCTATGTTTTTCGTCATCATCCCAGTGTTATTTTTCTCCAGGAAGCATTTCCAGGACGGCCGCTCGCTGCTGGGCAAGCTCCTCCTCTCTCAGGTTATGTGCCATATGTTCATCTGGTAAGGAATGGTCTCCTGACTTACATACATAGCTCCTTGCCACATCGCCTTCTCCGTTCCTCCACTGATCCCGACATGACCTTTCAGCTATTTGAGGTCCTACCTGGGAATGGAGTACTCCAATTATGTAATGTCTAATCTGCCCCAGCTAGACTCACTCTTGAGGCTCTTCCTTCTCCAACAGTGCATGGTATGGTGTATATGGGAGATTTTAATGCTTGGCATTCTGATTTGGGTGATGGTTCTGGCTCTATTAAACGTAATAGTGTTCGTCTCCTTTCATACATCTGCAAGCATCACCTGACACGCTGTGACACTGACGGTGCCACTCATTGCCGGGGAGGTACTCTGAATTACATCCTCTCATCTGGCCTGATAGCATCTCAGGTCCTGTGCTCCTCTGTGCCAGACTTATTTTCTGATGACATCGTCTCTTCGGTTTTATTATTCTCTACCTGCAATTCAAGTGCTTCAGCCACTCGTTTGCGTATTGCTGTGCCCCCTAAATATTGCCCGACTTACATCTTATTTATGGCAAATGTATTCCCTACATTTGACATATCAGCTAAACAGTTGTACTCTGATCTTGTATCTGCTACTCATGACTTTTATAGACTATACTTCTCCCAGCCACACCTCCAGCATCGCCATACTGCCTACTCCTGGACGCTGGATGCACGTATACAGGAGGCAAAGGAGGAGGCTGAACGTGATGGCCTATTGTTTCAAGCCAACCCAACCCCTGACCTGCTCCATCATTACCAGATGTCTAGGGATGCTTTAGTTGCCCTGCAAGAGTGTGCTCACACTGAGTCTTGGCAGCGGTTCACAGACAGCATCAACCAGCAAACAAGTGTGGCTTCTATGTGGCACCTTATCCATTGGGTTGTTAAAAAGACACCAGCCACTGCTCGTGATCACACTCCCGCCGACTATGCCCAACAACTTGTCGATGCCTGGTCAGAACAATCTACCCCAGCCAGTCTACCCATCCACATACAAGATGCACTCGCTACCCGTGATGCTGTCCATCGGCTACATTTAATGTTTGCTCTGTTGCAAGGTGATGACGATGATGCAGAGGAGATAACTGAGGAGGAGTTGTGCCGTGCTCTCTCTTGGGGTAGAGCTTCTTCCCTTGGTGATGATGGTATTACTTATGCTGTGCTGCGACTACTTCAACAAGTTCCTGGGAACCTTCTACTTCGACTGTACAATCTTTGTCTTCGTGACGGTTGTGTACCACGAACCTGTACTCTCGCCTTTCCAGGGACAGTGTGGTGGCCTTCATTGACCTTCGAAGTGCCCTCGATGTTGCTAATAGAGACGTCATTTTGGATCAACTGGTTGACTTGGGATTAAGGGTAATCTACTACGGTGGATTCGGGGCTACCTGAGTAACCGGACCTCCCGTGTGTTTTTCAGTGGTGAGCTTAGTTCTTTGCGCAGTTTTCATCTTGGTATGCCTCAAGGGGGTGTTCTCAGCCCATTGTTATTTAATATTCTGATGCATCGGCTGCTGACTTCTCTCCCTGATATTCCTGGAACAACAATTACGTGCTATGCTGATGATATCTGTGTTCATTCTATCTCACCAAGGGATCTCCAGCGGTTTCTTGACTCCTTCTCTGTGGCCTCCTCTCACTGTGGCATTTTTGTCTCCCCAGATAAGAGCAGAATATTCACCTGCCGCCTTCCTCAAGCTCGGCCAGTGTTCACCATTGGAGGGACTGTCATTCCCATGTGTTCCCAGTACCTCTACCTGGGCGCTCCAGTCAATATTTGGCCAATTGACCCTGCCGTACCTCAAGACCATCCCATTGTCCAGGACATATTGGGTCGCCTCCAGCGCCGTCTTACACTACTTCAATGGCTCACTAACAACTTTTCGGGCATCTCCATCCCAGTAGCCAGGACCATCTATATTGCTTTTATCCGTTCAGTTGTTGATTACCTCTCCCCTGCTTTGATTCAACTTCCTAGGGCTACTATTGAAACTTTAGAAAAATTTCAAAATAAAGCAATGAGAATAATTCTCGGCTGTCCAATGTCGACCAGGATAGTAAACATGCAGCGTGAGTTGTGTCTTCCCCCATTAATCGAGAGAATTTCTTGTAATGTTACTTGCTTCACTGTCAAGTGCCTCCATTTCCCACATCTTTCACCCCATTCCTCTCAGTTAGTCAGGACTTCTCTTAGACCAAACTACCCAGTCCCTCCCATACTGCCTGCTGGATGTACTCTTATAAGGCCTGTTTCCTCTATGCTCCATAGTCTTAATATAGATATAATGGTGGCAGACGTCCCCCCAGGGCCCCCTCCGTGGATGCTACCAACACCTGATGTGAACTTCACACCTACTTCCAAGTCGGAACTGCCTTCTCTACACCAGCAGTTGGCTTTGGAACACATAGAAACAGTGACGTCCTCCATCACAGATCCATACTGCCTCTACACTGATGGCTCATTGCAGGTGGATGGTACAGCAGGTTGTGCCATTTTCTCACCTGACCTAAACACTCCTCCAGGGGGCTGGGTTGGCCGTCATCTCTGTAACCACTCTAGCTCAACATTGTGTGAACTGTATGCCATTCTGAATGCTTCTAGTCTTGTTTCTCAAAGTGGAGTGAATGCTGCCATTTTTTGTGATTCCAAACCTGCCCTTCATTCCCTCTCTATTGTTCAGCCCACACACTCTACTGTTATTCAGCAGATTTTATCGTTTTTGGCCGTATTGCGTCATCGTTACTTGACTGTCAAATTTTTATGGGTGCCATCCCACGTAGGTTTACGTCACAATAGTACAATTGACAGACTCGCAAAGAAAGCCTGCCATCTGCCTCCTCGTGGTGTTGGACGTCCTCTCTCCCAGACATGTTACCTTTCTAGAGTTCGCTCTGCCACTCTCAACCCTGTATGGTGATGCAGGGATGCAGAGAGGCCCTTCAGCATCTCCATCACCCATTATGAGACTGTCTGCCATCACAAATGTTCCTACCGTCGTCGAGGCCTAATGGTTTGGAGGCACAATGTAGAGTCTGCTTGTTTGAGGCTTGGCTCCCAGCCAGCGTGTTAGGTTAGATGACCATTCACAGGCAACAGTTGTCACTCTAGCTATTTCTGTAAACTATTGAGTTTGAAATTTATATAAGCAGAGGAGGTACACTAGGATTCAGGATACTTAACACTGACTCCCTAAGGGCTATAAACTGTCTCCATAGAGAGAGACATAATACCATATAAGACAAGGCACATCAATATAATTCCCTGTATAGATATAAGTACATAATAATAAATTAAGCCTTAAGAAACTTGTGAAGTCAATTACCTAAGAACACCACAACGCCGAGCTCGCTACCTAATACAACAACAACAACAACTACTACTACAACTCCAGAACAAGGTACTGTATCAGATCCTGAACGAGTTAAAGCCTTAGAGGACTGGTACATTTGATGGCAGCGGTGTTTTTGCAACAAGGCAAATTGCAAGGTATAGACTTCACGGGAGTACAGTGACTAACATTGTTCAAGGACAAGTTGAAGGAATTTACTTGTAAATTCTCTCAAGTAATTTCTTCTGTGGGTATAATCTTACGACCTCTAACAAGGGAGATAAACCACAAATTCTTCACCTACAAGAGGCACCTGCTTTACCATAACTGCAACTCGACCTACAAGGGGACCTCATCTACTTCACAACAAACAATCATCACTTCATCACTACCACATCGGCGTCCCTGCATAAATGCTCTCATCAGGACAACGCCACGACCTCCATCACCTCCACGCTGACGCCTCGTTACGTAAATTCTCTCGTAAAGGCAAGTCAACGTTCATCATCTTCACTCCAATAACGACTGTTAGTGTGTTAGTGTGTGAGCTAACTAATAATCGCTTCGCCTCTCCACCGACGTCGCCTCTTCACCACATCGTCGCCTCGTCAGACAACGCCCCAACTAGACTTCAACTCGTCGTCATTGTCGTTGCAACTAGAGTCAACTAAAAGTAGGTACACATTACATGTTACATTACACTATTTCTCACTTGTCCACGAACATTTTAGAAAAGAATTAGGTTCCTCATTAACAGCCCAGAAAGAAAGAAAAGAAGTGCCAAATTAAAATAAAGTAACAATATTTTCCCCCATTAATCCAAAGGAATCACAACTAACTTCGAATATCCCTGATAATGATTCATTAGCCTCCGAGCTAGATTCTCTGCTTCCCTAAGTCTCGTTTGTGGTGCCAACACATTCGAGTACATTCTTCTGCTTCTCAAACCTTACCCCCATTAAACCTGTATTTTCTCTAACAATGGCTACTCCTCCACAATCTCCTACTGTCTCTGCTCTTCATGTCTCTGCTCTTCATACAACTTCTTCTAACCCCACTACCTCTTCTATGCATACGGTGAGAATCTTACCCACCCAAAATTATTTAAAGTATTATACGGGAGATAATCCAAGATATGGGATTCATCTCTTCTTGCGTCATTTGGAGGATGTGTTTTACCAAACTAATATAGAGCAGGACGTACATAAGATAAGATTCGTGAGAGAGCATATTACACCAGATAGTCCAGCCAGTTATATGTTAACTACAAGTGCTTTTTCTGATCCAGAGAATTTAACGTCATATGCTACATTCAAACAGTCACTTATTGATGATTTGGGGGATTGTAAACTACATAATTCATTATCATGGGTTCAGAGAATAATTAAAACAAAGGCAGAAAACATAACTACAAGTGAACCAGCAAAAGCACTTGCACTATCAGGGTCTCTAGCTTTAAATTCGAAGAAATCTCGTATCATACATCATGCATTACAGATTATTCAATCCATGGGGACGAAGAATTTTAATTTTGATGCCACGCCTACTCCTCAAGGGGAATCACAGGGAAAACGTTGCAAACACTGTAACGGAAATAATCATATTACCAGTGAATGTTATAACTTACATAATACTAAGGGAAATTATCAAGGGAAAAGTAATCATACATACAGTCATTTACATGAATCAAAGTCGCATTCCTTAGATGAATGCATGATCCTTAACAGAATGAAACAGGACTGGCACAATCGAAATATGATGTATGAAATGAGACCGCCACAATATTAAAATAGCATCAAACGTCCCGAAAATAAAACTGTAGGCCCTGTCGTCGCATGTACCGATAATGTACTATTATTCCCTGTCCTAATATCACATAGTAACACCCACTTAAGGATAGACACAGGCGCAACAGTTTCCTTGTTATCGGATAATTCCTTTAACATATTGTGCAAATTAGGTCCCCAGCAGCATTTATAAACCAAGATTGACCAGGTGACATAGAATTGTCAACCATGATAGGCAATAAATTACAGGTATTAGGGACACTAACCCTTCCTGTACGGTTGGACAAGGGAACTAACCATATACATATTGAATTTTATATAATACGAAATTATAAACTAGGTATATCATACCTTAACAAACAAACCATAATAATTAACCCTCAAACATATAATCATACATTTTGGGAATTAATGTATTCCAATACAGGATTGTCCAGGCCAATATATAAGTCCATGTTAGGTTACCCCTATACGTATTGAAAATGAGGGAAATAACTCCATTATCATAAAGGCCATTGCTGCATATAATACTATATTAACTCCAACTTTCGTCCATAAATTGAAGGTAAAGCTTCCATCTCATGTACAGCCACAAACTACTGTTCTATTCTTAATAGAACCAGTAAAATAATATATAACCAGGGATTAATTTACTTTAACCAATGTAAACAGTGAAAATTTCACTGATATTAATAAAACATTTACCAATATTCATGTAACGAAGGGAACTTATCTATGTGATCTGTACAGATGGAAGTTAGACCAATACCACAAGGAAATATTGTATTGGTTCTTACCGAGGGATATAAATTGATAGTCACATAAGGGAGCAACTTAGAAATTTTGTCAGTGGACGCGATTTTCCACTTTATCGTGATAATCTCATCACCATACTAGCCATATATCAAAATGCGATTGCCCTACCTGGTGAATCCTCAGGATGAACCAACATTATGAAGCATACCATTACACCAACATCCCCTCAACCCATTTATTCGAGCATATAGACTACCGTACCTCATAGTAGGCAGAAAGTTGTAAACGAAATATTAAATGAAATGATGGATGAAGGCATTATTAAGAATTCTAACTCTCCTTTTAACAGCCCAATGTTTTTGGTTTCAAATAATAATGGTGAATTTAGGCCAGTAATTGATTACAGATAAATAATTAATGCTACAATTAAAGATAAATATCCCCTCCCTCCTTTAAGATGTTTTGTCTAACATTGGTGAAATAAAGCCTATGATATTCTCCACCTTAAACCCTTGGTCAGTGGAAACTGGCAAGTAGCATTAATAATAAAAGTCAACCCATTACAACATTTAATACTTCCCATGGTTATTATGAATACATTCGTAGACCATTTGGGTTATGTAATGCTCCATCCACATTTCAACATATGGTTAATTTTCGTATTGGTTTTATTAATAACGTAGTCATCGCTAATCTAAACGATTTGATTATTTTTTAAAGACGTACATTCATTATAAGTAACAATAAAGAAGGTTATACAGAGATTACATTAGGTAGGCCTCAAACTTTAAATGTCTAAATGTCATTTTCTTTACCAGAAAATTATAATTTTAGGTTATACATTAACCGCCACTGTGCTCCATACACAATCGGATAAAATACGAGCAATGAAAGTATTCACTATCCCAAATAAATGCTACTAACGTAAAATCACTCTTGGGTTTAGGTTCTTATTATAGAATCTTTGTACAGCATTTTTCCCAAGTAGCTAAACCCCTAAATAATCAACTCGAGATTTTGTATGAATGCCAGAAAAAACAGCTGAGCTTTGAATGATTAAAGGTTAAGTAATGTCAGCTCCAATTTTTGCGTTCCCAAATATTCACGCCTTTTATCAAGTGTACAGATGCTTCTTCAGTAGGCTAAGGCGCTGTATTTATGTAAGAGATAGCTATGGGTCTATGTCAGGTATGTGCTAATGCTTAGAGAATATTAAATGCGCAGGGAACTCGTTACTCTGTAACAAAACAGGAAACTTTAGCAATATTATGGGCACTTCGTACTTTAGAGAAATCGTATTAGGCTATCCTTTACAAGTTTTCGTGAATTATCAAACGATCCTTGGCTTACTATAACCTAAACCCTAACGGGAAACTTAGCCAGATAATATCTAACAATTCAGGAATTTCTCCCGCATATTGCTATTAACTACCTTCCAGGACGATTAAATAAAGTAGTAGATCCCTTAAACAGTCATCTTGTCCTTTTAGTTCCGAGGACACCCATGGACTTTGACCTTAATGCGGTTCATAAATATTAGAAATTTCTATGATGAATGTAATAAGATATTCATTAAACCCTGAGGATGAAAATAATGGACCAATCACATAGTGATACAACAAATATAATTCCCTCAGTATTAATTACCCTTATATCATAATGCAGAAGGGCATCCTGGGAGAGATAGGTACCTGACCACTCTCCATACAATATACTATTAGCATAAACTAAGGGTAGATGATGAAACACATATATCGCTCAGTGCGAAACATACAATGCAAATAAAGGCCATACATTTGGACCTCTGTTCCATGACGGGAATCCCTAATCCTGGACGAATCATGGGACATAGTAGGAATAGATCTACTTTCCTTACCAATTTTGAATCAGGGCGCAAATAAGTTATTACCTATGGTTAACCATTTTCTAGATATTTGGTGGCGGCACCACTACGATAAAAACCGCAAAGGTAAGTGCACATATATTTAAAACCCAATTCCTATGCCCATATACATGTCCCGATATTATAAAAGGTATCTGACTTCTACTATATTAAGCAAACGTTTGTATTAACATATCTCCCAACACCTCATGGTTTAACAAAACGGCAAAACCGTAAAATACTAGAAATGCTTCGTGGCACAGAAACAATGAAAATCCCTCCACATGGGAAGACGGCATCGATATGACGGTCAATAAACACTACAAAACATGGAAATAAAGGGAAAAACTCCACAGGAAATACTATATGGCGTATGGATACGTCTTTCATATGATATACAATTGCCACGAAGAAGCCATACTACAACATGGACAACTATGCTGAACGACAGTGAGTTGCATTTCAACAATTTCATCATGATGAACAAAGCAATTTATCGGCTTGCAGGGAAATAATGCGTGATCGCCGACATAACAAAGCAATTTATCGGCTTGCAGGGAAATAATGCGTGATCGCCGACATAACAAAACAAATTATAGGCTTGCAGGGAAATAATGCGTGATCGCCGACATAACATAATAATAATAATACGGGTACCCGATTGAAACTTCAAACAGTCATTTCTTTAGTAGGTCATACCTATAATACAGCATAATTTTACCAGGCGGGTGATATTGTTTATGTAAAGAGAATAAAGAGATTGGTAAAAAGTGCGCAAAAACCTAACATCCAAAATAAAACCAATCAAAATCTCTGAAACATCAACAATTTCCTCTTCCTAGTAATATTATCCCTACTATTGATGGTAATAAAATAAACAATTACAGACAAAAACTCCGATCGGTTTCCAAGGAAATATAATATGTTTCTTACAGATGTGGCCCAAATCAATCTATGTAACGGTTTTCATGACTATACTCGCGGCGGCTACAAGCTCTGACGAAGTGCATAACGCAGATAAAGATAACGTCTTAAATCTGAGAGCTCTCGTTTACAATTTTATCAAACAGTTGAAAAGAAAAGGAAAAGAAATAAAATATTGGTGACGAACGATATGATCACTATTTCTTTACAGGATACATCTGAATTATTACATAAATTTTCTGCCATTGAGCAGTTGGTACAGATAAGGTATTTAATGATACACTAGTTTTGTTTGACAGGTATCACACGAATGAATTTACCTATTCAAATGCATTATATTCTGTAGTGTCCTTTCACTATTGGGCGTAATTCAGTGACTCAGGTAATATTGCTCGCTTATTATTCAAAAAATATAATGGCTTAGAGCCATCATCACAGCCCAGAGCGTGATTTAGATAATTTTTAAGTGAAATTTCATGAGCACTATTTGGTACTGCTTAGATAGTGATATACAAGCATTATCCCATAAATAAAAGGTTGCGGGACAAGCCGTTGCAAATCAAGGCGAGATAGAGTAACAAGTATATACTATGTTAGAGTGTAGATCATTGCACAGAATTTAAATACGATTTATATAGTTTACATGAGCAACGAATGAAAAGAACTACATATATGGAATAATCACATCATATTTTTAGGCTTCTATTTATTTCTGTGAGTTAGCAGGAAAATGAATTGCAGGTACAGGAAATTAGAGAGGAATGACAACCATTTATTAAGAGAGTATTTACTGCGAGTAAGGTAAGATCAACTCACAATTATTACCACTCCAACAGCTACGAAAGGCAATAATAAAATCATTGATGAAATATCATCTTACTTATTATCTTTCATACACCTACTTGAAATATTATTATACAGTCTTGAGTAGTATTTTAATACAAGATCATATCCTCATTATTATTCCCATAAAAGGTAAAATGTTATTCACAAGCTACGCACTTCAACAATTCCCAATGAAAATGGAAATAATCCTTTAATATTCGATTTTCATCCAATAAGTATTATACTTAGTGATGATGTCATCAGTGACACACAACACTTCAAGTGCCATGTTGCATATTTTCATATATGTTTGTCTTGCATATTTAAATTGCATTTAAGTCTCCAAAGGATGCAAAAAATCCACTTGCTTGGAATCAAAGTCTTACTAATCAAAGCACTATATGCATGTACATTCATATCTATTACTAATCAAACTCTCTTTCATCATCGTTTTTAATTTCCACTATCTATACTTACCTGCTGATACACAATTAACATTATTTTGCCCTAATCACCCTACACATGTATGGTTCAAGGCTACTATAAAGAAGCAGACTCATGTGAAATACGATCCAAGGGAATCGTTACCTTGCCTAATAAACATAATTTGCTTGAAAACATAGCACAATCTCTTCCACCTTTCAACATATTTCATTTAAAGTCGACTTGTTTAACATCTTCTAACTCATTATCAGTTGTATCAGACAAAATGGAACTATTATGTTACCCAATGGGGATAGGATTCAATCATCCTTATAATATCATTTGATTCCTCCATATATTGATCACAATAAAACTTGGTACCAATGTTTATTATCCCATGTCTTATCTTTCTGGCATGTACTATAACATTTATGTATTGTATAAGACAGTCTACTATACTATTTTTGAATTGTATAAGAAAGAGCTATCGAGGTATACTGAATTATCTTGTATGGAAAAGAATAAGACTGTTATTTCACAGCCTCAACATAGCAACACGGCCCCCCCTCATTTATGTGTAAATCTTTAGCATAGGTTAGCTTATATACACACGATAACATGCACCTAGCTAAACACATTAATATTAGATGAAATTTTATGTAATAATGTATTCATGTATTACCGGTAATGTTAATTTTAAGCATATGGTGTGCCAATGTCTTAATGTCTATTTTTATGTTACTATACATGTATTCATTGTTAATATCTTAGTTATCATGGACCCTACCAATATTGTGAACTGGCCTTCTATTAAATAAAGCATTAACGCCTGGAGGCCAGACGAGGGTAGCGTGGTTCGAGCGATGTACGGACAAAAGCAAAGACTAGAAGAAACAACAGATCAGATAGCAAAGTCATTAATAGCCAGACAGATATTAGACACTCCAGCACAGCTGTCCTTCCTTCCTTCTCTCTCACACACACACACACACACACCACTCCATACACACACACAAACACGTGCAGTGACTCGCCTTTCGGGACCTGACAGACAGATTCAGATTCCACATACATACATACATACACACAGTCACCCTCGCTTGACCAGTCTCCAATGACATCTCTCTGCTTCAAGTTGTGGTAAGAGGATATAGCAGAAACCATTAACCCCTTCCTCCTCTCTCTAGTTTCACAGAGAGCAAGAGAGAATGGGAGAATAAATTAATAAGAAATAAATAGGGAGAGAAGAGGATTAGACAGACAGACAGAGAATCAAGATGACCATTCACAGGCAACAGTTGTCACTCTAGCTATTTCTGTAAACTATTGAGTTTGAAATGTATATAGGCAGAGGAGGTACACTAGGATTCAGGATACTTAACACTGACTCCCTAAGGGCTATAAACTGTCTCCATAGAGAGAGACATAATACCATATAAGACAAGGCACATCAATATAATTCCCTGTATAGATATAAGTACATAATAATAAATTAAGCCTTAAGAAACTTGTGAAGTCAATTACCTAAGAACACCACAACGCCGAGCTCGCTATCTAATACAACAACAACAACAACAACTACTACTACAACTCCAGAACAAGGTATTGTATCAGATCCTGAACGAGTTAAAGCCTTAGAGGACTGGTACAAGTTCACTAGTGATTGCTAGCTGGATGTCATCTCCTGGAATGTATGTGGTATCACCAGTTATGCTAAGCTCACTCAACTCAAGGCCTATGTTTTTCGTCATCATCCCAGTGTTATTTTTCTCCAGGAAGCATTTCCGGGACGGCCGCTCGCTGCTGGGCAAGCTCCTCCTCTCTCAGGTTATGTGCCATATGTTCATCTGGTAAGGAATGGTCTCCTGACTTACATACATAGCTCCTTGCCACATCGCCTTCTCCGTTCCTCAACTGATCCCGACATGACCTTTCAGCTATTTGAGGTCCTACCTGGGAATGGAGTACTCCAATTATGTAATGTCTATTCTGCCCCAGCTAGACTCACTCTTGAGGCTCTTCCTTCTCCAACAGTGCATGGTATGGTGTATATGGGAGATTTTAATGCTTGGCATTCTGATTTGGGTGATGGTTCTGGCTCTATTAAACGTAATAGTGTTCGTCTCCTTTCATACATCTGCAAGCATCACCTGACACGCTGTGACACTGATGGTGCCACTCATTGCCGGGGAGGTACTCTGAATTACATCCTCTCATCTGGCCTGATAGCATCTCAGGTCCTGTGCTCCTCCGTGCCAGACTTATTTTCTGATGACATCGTCTCTTCGGTTTTATTATTCTCTACCTGCAATTCAAGTGCTTCAGCCACTCGTTTGCGTATTGCTGTGCCCCCTAAATATTGCCCGACTTACATCTTATTTATGGCAAATGTATTCCCTACATTTGACATATCAGCTAAACAGTTGTACTCTGATCTTGTATCTGCTACTCATGACTTTTATAGACTATACTTCTCCCAGCCACACCTCCAGCATCGCCATACTGCCTACTCCTGGACGCTGGATGCATGTATACAGGAGGCAAAGGAGGAGGCTGAACGTGATGGCCTATTGTTTCAAGCCAACCCAACCCCTGACCTGCTCCATCATTACCAGATGTCTAGGGATGCTTTAGTTTCCCTGCAAGAGTGTGCTCACACTGAGTCTTGGCAGCGGTTCACGGACAGCATCAACCAGCAAACAAGTGTGGCTTCTATGTGGCACCTTATCCATTGGGTTGTTAAAAAGACACCAGCCACTGCTCGTGATCACACTCCCGCCGACTATGCCCAACAACTTGTCGATGCCTGGTCAGAACAATCTACCCCAGCCAGTCTACCCATCCACATACAAGATGCACTCGCTACCCGTGATGCTGTCCATCGGCTACATTTAATGTTTGCTCTGTTGCAAGGTGATGACGATGATGCAGAGGAGATAACTGAGGAGGAGTTGTGCCGTGCTCTCTCTTGGGGTAGAGCTTCTTCCCTTGGTGATGATGGTATTACTTATGCTGTGCTGCGACTACTTCAACAAGTTCCTGGGAACCCTCTACTTCGACTGTACAATCTTTGTCTTCGTGACGGTTGTGTACCACGAATCTGTACTCTCGCCTTTCCAGGGACAGTGTGGTGGCCTTCATTGACCTTCGAAGTGCCCTCGATGTTGCTAATAGAGACGTCATTTTGGATCAACTTGTTGACTTGGGATTAAGGGTAATCTACTACGGTGGATTCGGGGCTACCTGAGTAACCGGACCTCCCGTGTGTTTTTCAGTGGTGAGCTTAGTTCTTTGCGCAGTTTTCATCTTGGTATGCCTCAAGGGGGTGTTCTCAGCCCATTGTTATTTAATATTCTGATGCATCGGCTGCTGACTTCTCTCCCTGATATTCCTGGAACAACAATTACGTGCTATGCTGATGATATCTGTGTTCATTCTATCTCACCAAGGGATCTCCAGCGGTTTCTTGACTCCTTCTCTGTGGCCTCCTCTCACTGTGGCATTTTTGTCTCCCCAGATAAGAGCAGAATATTCACCTGCCGCCTTCCTCAAGCTCGGCCAGTGTTCACCATTGGAGGGACTGTCATTCCCATGTGTTCCCAGTACCTCTACCTGGGCGCTCCAGTCAATATTTGGCCAATTGACCCTGCCGTACCTCAAGACCATCCCATTGTCCAGGACATATTGGGTCGCCTCCAGCGCCGTCTTACACTACTTCAATGGCTCACTAACAACTTTTCGGGCATCTCCATCCCAGTAGCCAGGACCATCTATATTGCTTTTATCCGTTCAGTTGTTGATTACCTCTCCCCTGCTTTGATTCAACTTCCTAGGGCTACTATTGAAACTTTAGAAAAATTTCAAAATAAAGCAATGAGAATAATTCTCGACTGTCCAATGTCGACCAGGATAGTAAACATGCAGCGTGAGTTGTGTCTTCCCCCATTAATCGAGAGAATTTCTTGTAATGTTACTTGCTTCACTGTCAAGTGCCTCCATTTCCCACATCTTTCACCACATTACTCTCAGTTAGTCAGGACTTCTCTTAGACCAAACTACCCAGTCCCTCCCATACTGCCTGCTGGATGTACTCTTATAAGGCCTGTTTCCTCTATGCTCCATAGTCTTAATATAGATATAATGGTGGCAGACGTCCCCCCAGGGCCCCCTCCGTGGATGCTACCAACACCTGATGTGAACTTCACACCTACTTCCAAGTCGGAACTGCCTTCTCTACACCAGCAGTTGGCTTTGGAACACATAGAAACAGTGACGTCCTCCATCACAGATCCATACTGCCTCTACACTGATGGCTCATTGCAGGTGGATGGTACAGCAGGTTGTGCCATTTTCTCACCTGACCTAAACACTCCTCCAGGGGGCTGGGTTGGCCGTCATCTCTGTAACCACTCTAGCTCAACATTGTGTGAACTGTATGCCATTCTGAATGCTTCTAGTCTTGTTTCTCAAAGTGGAGTGAATGCTGCCATTTTTTGTGATTCCAAACCTGCCCTTCATTCCCTCTCTATTGTTCAGCCCACACACTCTACTGTTATTCAGCAGATTTTATCGTTTTTGGCCGTATTGCGTCATCGTTACTTGACTGTCAAATTTTTATGGGTGCCATCCCACGTAGGTTTACGTCACAATAGTACAATTGACAGACTCGCAAAGAAAGCCTGCCATCTGCCTCCTCGTGGTGTTGGACGTCCTCTCTCCCAGACATGTTACCTTTCTAGAGTTCGCTCTGCCACTCTCAACCCTGTATGGTGATGCAGGGATGCAGAGAGGCCCTTCAGCATCTCCATCACCCATTATGAGACTGTCTGCCATCACAAATGTTCCTACCGTCGTAGAGGCCTAATGGTTTGGAGGCACAATGTAGAGTCTGCTTGTTTGAGGCTTGGCTCCCAGCCAGCGTGGTTAGGTTAGGTTAGGTTAGGTTAGGTTAGGTTAGGTTAGGTTAGGTTAGGTTAGGTTAGGTTAGGTTAGGTTAGGTTAGGTTAGGTTAGGTTAGGTTAGGTTAGGTTAGGTTAGGTTAGGTTAGGTTAGGTTAGGTTAGGTTAGGTTAGGTTAGGTTAGGTTAGGTTAGGTTAGGTTAGGTTAGGTTAGGTTAGGTTAGGTTAGGTTAGGTTAGGTTAGGTTAGGTTAGGTTAGGTTAGGTTAGGTTAGGTTAGGTTAGGTTAGGTTAGGTTAGGTTAGGTTAGGTTAGGTTAGGTTAGGTTAGGTTAGGTTAGGTTAGGTTAGGTTAGGTTAGGTTAGGTTAGGTTAGGTTAGGTTAGGTTAGGTTAGGTTAGGTTAGGTTAGGTTAGGTTAGGTTAGGTTAGGTTAGGTTAGGTTAGGTTAGGTTAGGTTAGGTTAGGTTAGGTTAGGTTAGGTTAGGTTAGGTTAGGTTAGGTTAGGTTAGGTTAGGTTAGGTTAGGTTAGGTTAGGTTAGGTTAGGTTAGGTTAGGTTAGGTTAGGTTAGGTTAGGTTAGGTTAGGTTAGGTTAGGTTAGGTTAGGTTAGGTTAGGTTAGGTTAGGTTAGGTTAGGTTAGGTTAGGTTAGGTTAGGTTAG
This sequence comes from Petrolisthes cinctipes, assembly GCA_033782935.1. Taxonomy (NCBI): domain Eukaryota; kingdom Metazoa; phylum Arthropoda; class Malacostraca; order Decapoda; family Porcellanidae; genus Petrolisthes; species Petrolisthes cinctipes. The sequence goes on along the minus strand of JAWQEG010005458.1, from coordinate 15,481 downwards.
GTTAGGTTAGGTTAGGTTAGGTTAGGTTAGGTTAGGTTAGGTTAGGTTAGGTTAGGTTAGGTTAGGTTAGGTTAGGTTAGGTTAGGTTAGGTTAGGTTAGGTTAGGTTAGGTTAGGTTAGGTTAGGTTAGGTTAGGTTAGGTTAGGTTAGGTTAGGTTAGGTTAGGTTAGGTTAGGTTAGGTTAGGTTAGGTTAGGTTAGGTTAGGTTAGGTTAGGTTAGGTTAGGTTAGGTTAGGTTAGGTTAGGTTAGGTTAGGTTAGGTTAGGTTAGGTTAGGTTAGGTTAGGTTAGGTTAGGTTAGGTTAGGTTAGGTTAGGTTAGGTTAGGTTAGGTTAGGTTAGGTTAGGTTAGGTTAGGTTAGGTTAGGTTAGGTTAGGTTAGGTTAGGTTAGGTTAGGTTAGGTTAGGTTAGGTTAGGTTAGGTTAGGTTAGGTTAGGTTAGGTTAGGTTAGGTTAGGTTAGGTTAGGTTAGGTTAGGTTAGGTTAGGTTAGGTTAGGTTAGGTTAGGTTAGGTTAGGTTAGGTTAGGTTAGGTTAGGTTAGGTTAGGTTAGGTTAGGTTAGGTTAGGTTAGGTTAGGTTAGGTTAGGTTAGGTTAGGTTAGGTTAGGTTAGGTTAGGTTAGGTTAGGTTAGGTTAGGTTAGGTTAGGTTAGGTTAGGTTAGGTTAGGTTAGGTTAGGTTAGGTTAGGTTAGGTTAGGTTAGGTTAGGTTAGGTTAGGTTAGGTTAGGTTAGGTTAGGTTAGGTTAGGTTAGGTTAGGTTAGGTTAGGTTAGGTTAGGTTAGGTTAGGTTAGGTTAGGTTAGGTTAGGTTAGGTTAGGTTAGGTTAGGTTAGGTTAGGTTAGGTTAGGTTAGGTTAGGTTAGGTTAGGTTAGGTTAGGTTAGGTTAGGTTAGGTTAGGTTAGGTTAGGTTAGGTTAGGTTAGGTTAGGTTAGGTTAGGTTAGGTTAGGTTAGGTTAGGTTAGGTTAGGTTAGGTTAGGTTAGGTTAGGTTAGGTTAGGTTAGGTTAGGTTAGGTTAGGTTAGGTTAGGTTAGGTTAGGTTAGGTTAGGTTAGGTTAGGTTAGGTTAGGTTAGGTTAGGTTAGGTTAGGTTAGGTTAGGTTAGGTTAGGTTAGGTTAGGTTAGGTTAGGTTAGGTTAGGTTAGGTTAGGTTAGGTTAGGTTAGGTTAGGTTAGGTTAGGTTAGGTTAGGTTAGGTTAGGTTAGGTTAGGTTAGGTTAGGTTAGGTTAGGTTAGGTTAGGTTAGGTTAGGTTAGGTTAGGTTAGGTTAGGTTAGGTTAGGTTAGGTTAGGTTAGGTTAGGTTAGGTTAGGTTAGGTTAGGTTAGGTTAGGTTAGGTTAGGTTAGGTTAGGTTAGGTTAGGTTAGGTTAGGTTAGGTTAGGTTAGGTTAGGTTAGGTTAGGTTAGGTTAGGTTAGGTTAGGTTAGGTTAGGTTAGGTTAGGTTAGGTTAGGTTAGGTTAGGTTAGGTTAGGTTAGGTTAGGTTAGGTTAGGTTAGGTTAGGTTAGGTTAGGTTAGGTTAGGTTAGGTTAGGTTAGGTTAGGTTAGGTTAGGTTAGGTTAGGTTAGGTTAGGTTAGGTTAGGTTAGGTTAGGTTAGGTTAGGTTAGGTTAGGTTAGGTTAGGTTAGGTTAGGTTAGGTTAGGTTAGGTTAGGTTAGGTTAGGTTAGGTTAGGTTAGGTTAGGTTAGGTTAGGTTAGGTTAGGTTAGGTTAGGTTAGGTTAGGTTAGGTTAGGTTAGGTTAGGTTAGGTTAGGTTAGGTTAGGTTAGGTTAGGTTAGGTTAGGTTAGGTTAGGTTAGGTTAGGTTAGGTTAGGTTAGGTTAGGTTAGGTTAGGTTAGGTTAGGTTAGGTTAGGTTAGGTTAGGTTAGGTTAGGTTAGGTTAGGTTAGGTTAGGTTAGGTTAGGTTAGGTTAGGTTAGGTTAGGTTAGGTTAGGTTAGGTTAGGTTAGGTTAGGTTAGGTTAGGTTAGGTTAGGTTAGGTTAGGTTAGGTTAGGTTAGGTTAGGTTAGGTTAGGTTAGGTTAGGTTAGGTTAGGTTAGGTTAGGTTAGGTTAGGTTAGGTTAGGTTAGGTTAGGTTAGGTTAGGTTAGGTTAGGTTAGGTTAGGTTAGGTTAGGTTAGGTTAGGTTAGGTTAGGTTAGGTTAGGTTAGGTTAGGTTAGGTTAGGTTAGGTTAGGTTAGGTTAGGTTAGGTTAGGTTAGGTTAGGTTAGGTTAGGTTAGGTTAGGTTAGGTTAGGTTAGGTTAGGTTAGGTTAGGTTAGGTTAGGTTAGGTTAGGTTAGGTTAGGTTAGGTTAGGTTAGGTTAGGTTAGGTTAGGTTAGGTTAGGTTAGGTTAGGTTAGGTTAGGTTAGGTTAGGTTAGGTTAGGTTAGGTTAGGTTAGGTTAGGTTAGGTTAGGTTAGGTTAGGTTAGGTTAGGTTAGGTTAGGTTAGGTTAGGTTAGGTTAGGTTAGGTTAGGTTAGGTTAGGTTAGGTTAGGTTAGGTTAGGTTAGGTTAGGTTAGGTTAGGTTAGGTTAGGTTAGGTTAGGTTAGGTTAGGTTAGGTTAGGTTAGGTTAGGTTAGGTTAGGTTAGGTTAGGTTAGGTTAGGTTAGGTTAGGTTAGGTTAGGTTAGGTTAGGTTAGGTTAGGTTAGGTTAGGTTAGGTTAGGTTAGGTTAGGTTAGGTTAGGTTAGGTTAGGTTAGGTTAGGTTAGGTTAGGTTAGGTTAGGTTAGGTTAGGTTAGGTTAGGTTAGGTTAGGTTAGGTTAGGTTAGGTTAGGTTAGGTTAGGTTAGGTTAGGTTAGGTTAGGTTAGGTTAGGTTAGGTTAGGTTAGGTTAGGTTAGGTTAGGTTAGGTTAGGTTAGGTTAGGTTAGGTTAGGTTAGGTTAGGTTAGGTTAGGTTAGGTTAGGTTAGGTTAGGTTAGGTTAGGTTAGGTTAGGTTAGGTTAGGTTAGGTTAGGTTAGGTTAGGTTAGGTTAGGTTAGGTTAGGTTAGGTTAGGTTAGGTTAGGTTAGGTTAGGTTAGGTTAGGTTAGGTTAGGTTAGGTTAGGTTAGGTTAGGTTAGGTTAGGTTAGGTTAGGTTAGGTTAGGTTAGGTTAGGTTAGGTTAGGTTAGGTTAGGTTAGGTTAGGTTAGGTTAGGTTAGGTTAGGTTAGGTTAGGTTAGGTTAGGTTAGGTTAGGTTAGGTTAGGTTAGGTTAGGTTAGGTTAGGTTAGGTTAGGTTAGGTTAGGTTAGGTTAGGTTAGGTTAGGTTAGGTTAGGTTAGGTTAGGTTAGGTTAGGTTAGGTTAGGTTAGGTTAGGTTAGGTTAGGTTAGGTTAGGTTAGGTTAGGTTAGGTTAGGTTAGGTTAGGTTAGGTTAGGTTAGGTTAGGTTAGGTTAGGTTAGGTTAGGTTAGGTTAGGTTAGGTTAGGTTAGGTTAGGTTAGGTTAGGTTAGGTTAGGTTAGGTTAGGTTAGGTTAGGTTAGGTTAGGTTAGGTTAGGTTAGGTTAGGTTAGGTTAGGTTAGGTTAGGTTAGGTTAGGTTAGGTTAGGTTAGGTTAGGTTAGGTTAGGTTAGGTTAGGTTAGGTTAGGTTAGGTTAGGTTAGGTTAGGTTAGGTTAGGTTAGGTTAGGTTAGGTTAGGTTAGGTTAGGTTAGGTTAGGTTAGGTTAGGTTAGGTTAGGTTAGGTTAGGTTAGGTTAGGTTAGGTTAGGTTAGGTTAGGTTAGGTTAGGTTAGGTTAGGTTAGGTTAGGTTAGGTTAGGTTAGGTTAGGTTAGGTTAGGTTAGGTTAGGTTAGGTTAGGTTAGGTTAGGTTAGGTTAGGTTAGGTTAGGTTAGGTTAGGTTAGGTTAGGTTAGGTTAGGTTAGGTTAGGTTAGGTTAGGTTAGGTTAGGTTAGGTTAGGTTAGGTTAGGTTAGGTTAGGTTAGGTTAGGTTAGGTTAGGTTAGGTTAGGTTAGGTTAGGTTAGGTTAGGTTAGGTTAGGTTAGGTTAGGTTAGGTTAGGTTAGGTTAGGTTAGGTTAGGTTAGGTTAGGTTAGGTTAGGTTAGGTTAGGTTAGGTTAGGTTAGGTTAGGTTAGGTTAGGTTAGGTTAGGTTAGGTTAGGTTAGGTTAGGTTAGGTTAGGTTAGGTTAGGTTAGGTTAGGTTAGGTTAGGTTAGGTTAGGTTAGGTTAGGTTAGGTTAGGTTAGGTTAGGTTAGGTTAGGTTAGGTTAGGTTAGGTTAGGTTAGGTTAGGTTAGGTTAGGTTAGGTTAGGTTAGGTTAGGTTAGGTTAGGTTAGGTTAGGTTAGGTTAGGTTAGGTTAGGTTAGGTTAGGTTAGGTTAGGTTAGGTTAGGTTAGGTTAGGTTAGGTTAGGTTAGGTTAGGTTAGGTTAGGTTAGGTTAGGTTAGGTTAGGTTAGGTTAGGTTAGGTTAGGTTAGGTTAGGTTAGGTTAGGTTAGGTTAGGTTAGGTTAGGTTAGGTTAGGTTAGGTTAGGTTAGGTTAGGTTAGGTTAGGTTAGGTTAGGTTAGGTTAGGTTAGGTTAGGTTAGGTTAGGTTAGGTTAGGTTAGGTTAGGTTAGGTTAGGTTAGGTTAGGTTAGGTTAGGTTAGGTTAGGTTAGGTTAGGTTAGGTTAGGTTAGGTTAGGTTAGGTTAGGTTAGGTTAGGTTAGGTTAGGTTAGGTTAGGTTAGGTTAGGTTAGGTTAGGTTAGGTTAGGTTAGGTTAGGTTAGGTTAGGTTAGGTTAGGTTAGGTTAGGTTAGGTTAGGTTAGGTTAGGTTAGGTTAGGTTAGGTTAGGTTAGGTTAGGTTAGGTTAGGTTAGGTTAGGTTAGGTTAGGTTAGGTTAGGTTAGGTTAGGTTAGGTTAGGTTAGGTTAGGTTAGGTTAGGTTAGGTTAGGTTAGGTTAGGTTAGGTTAGGTTAGGTTAGGTTAGGTTAGGTTAGGTTAGGTTAGGTTAGGTTAGGTTAGGTTAGGTTAGGTTAGGTTAGGTTAGGTTAGGTTAGGTTAGGTTAGGTTAGGTTAGGTTAGGTTAGGTTAGGTTAGGTTAGGTTAGGTTAGGTTAGGTTAGGTTAGGTTAGGTTAGGTTAGGTTAGGTTAGGTTAGGTTAGGTTAGGTTAGGTTAGGTTAGGTTAGGTTAGGTTAGGTTAGGTTAGGTTAGGTTAGGTTAGGTTAGGTTAGGTTAGGTTAGGTTAGGTTAGGTTAGGTTAGGTTAGGTTAGGTTAGGTTAGGTTAGGTTAGGTTAGGTTAGGTTAGGTTAGGTTAGGTTAGGTTAGGTTAGGTTAGGTTAGGTTAGGTTAGGTTAGGTTAGGTTAGGTTAGGTTAGGTTAGGTTAGGTTAGGTTAGGTTAGGTTAGGTTAGGTTAGGTTAGGTTAGGTTAGGTTAGGTTAGGTTAGGTTAGGTTAGGTTAGGTTAGGTTAGGTTAGGTTAGGTTAGGTTAGGTTAGGTTAGGTTAGGTTAGGTTAGGTTAGGTTAGGTTAGGTTAGGTTAGGTTAGGTTAGGTTAGGTTAGGTTAGGTTAGGTTAGGTTAGGTTAGGTTAGGTTAGGTTAGGTTAGGTTAGGTTAGG
>JAWQEG010005457.1:0-31176 GCA_033782935.1 Petrolisthes cinctipes | reverse complement strand
CTACATGCATTTTTCTTAATCTATCTATCTTTTTATCTATTATGTCTACCTACATGTGTGGTGTTGGTACCCAGGTAGAGATCGTGGTAAACCCTGCCTGACCTTTTCCAACCACCTGTAGCCTGTCTCACTTGTAATGGCTAAGTGAACCTTCCCTGACTGAAATGTATGTTGGGTCCTTCATTACGGAAAGAGTTAAGAGGGGCCCATTGCGATCTGCTTATGATAAGAAAATGAAATGTAAATAATAAAGATTTTTTTTCATTTGAGACGACACGATTACTATGAGAATGAAATGCACAATAATGACCCGTATATAATTTCAAGGCCTGTCAGACCCACAACAAAACCAAGGTAAGAAGGTGCAACTCAGGTCTGCCGATGCTTCAACTCCGACATTAACAATTGAAGAAGATGACAATAACATTAAAACATCTGCATAGTACTCGAACAAAACATTCAAAAGTCTATACCCATTATTCTTTTTTTTTTTAATTTGGGATAATGAGGGGGTTTCTGCCGTATGCTAAAGCCTCTCTGGTGTTAGTGTAAGAATGATATATGTACAATGTCAACTTTGCTTCCATCAAACAACGTGCAAATATCACCACCACATCGTTCTATCATCCTTAGTCCACTTGCAACGTCAACCAGCACGTGTAGTGATAACCTGACCTTCTATGTACAAAGTGCAAACATGATCTGGACAATACTCTACATTCGCCATAAGAACAACTCAACATACAGAGACTTAACCTATCTCGCAATCACCATACAAACGTCAAAGTTTATCTCGCAATCACCATACAGAGACCAAGCCTATCTCGCAATCACCATACAGACGTCACCATATAGCAAGCACAACCCCCTCAGTGACCTTCACCTCCCCACAGTGATCCCAGCTCTAAGCATAATTATATACTGTACATATCCGTCTCTAAACCTCCCTTCTCTTTGCCTCATAATCGGAGTCTCCAACAAAACATAACGTGAGAGATGGGCTCTTTTATCTCAACTTCTGACCGACCCATCACCATACAAGAGTCTACAGTCTCTTTCTATTTCTTGGCATCTGGTGAATTGGTCCCTCCTTTCACCAACCCTCCACTCTTGCTATTTCACAACACACTGTATACATTAAGGTTAGATTCTCTGGTTGGTAGATTGGAAGGCCTCTGATTCCTCAAAACTATGCCATGAAACAACAGATCCCCTATTAGTACCACTGAGGGCAGCTGTTTACTCCCCTTAAACGCAAAGAAAGTTAGAAGCAGTACTGAAAGAAAGGAAAAAAAACCACACACAGAAACACTGAAATATGATTGAATTATTCGATTACAAGAAGTCCCTCACATTGACAACAAATTTAAAGCTATTGTTTCCTTTGAACTATGTCACGAAATATACTTCACTATAATAGAAGCTTTTTATATCACAGTTTGGAGTAATCAGCAGCCTTCAATTCGCTCGAACATCACAAACCCCTTCCTTATCACAAACCACAAATGAATTTAAGCAGGGTCGAATATTCAGACTTTGATACAACATAAATCAAGCAAAAGTGCACATCTACAGTACTTTATTATCCTGCCTAACACATCACTCCCATTATTCAAACTACCTTTCTCCATCCATCAAAATGTAACGGGGTGCAATTTTTAGCCAGGGGGGTCCCGTCCCTCCACCAGGGTCTTGTCTTCACCCCTTCTTCCTTCTCCTCTTCCTCTACCTCCGCTTCCTCTTCTTTTCTTGTCTTCTCCTTCCCTAATTTTTTCCTTTTCCTTCGCCTCAATTTCCCATAATAAAATAACTTGGTACGAACAAGTGAGAGAGAAGCTGTTTGATGGTCCTTTGGTTTCACACACACACACACACACACACACACACACACACACACACACACACACACACACACACACAGGCACGCACACACACACACGCACACACACACACGCACACACATGCACGCACGCACTCACGTATGCACACACTCGCATACATCGGCTACAAACATCGGATACAAACAAATAAAAATAATAGACTTCACCTGAGGTATATTGAAATTTCAAGTTCCATGCCAAGGTGCTCGTATATCCAGGGTTGTAAATTTGTCATCCTAACTGATCACAATATTGCCACTCAATAATCTGGACCGCTAGTAAAATTACCTGTATAAAATATCTGCTAAACGGTTTGCAATTCAGCTGGCGAGTCAACAACAGGATACTCAGGTCTTCTATTAGTCTCAATCACTTGTCTATAATATCCCAAGGCATCTATTCTGGATTAACTAGAATTTTATATATGCTAATGACCACCTACTTTAATCTAAAATAACCACAACATTAAGTGTTTATGAACTGCCAGGGTATCACACACTCTGCCAATCATTCCTATCTGATTATTATAGGGTAAACTTGGAGGTGTTGTATAATGGTTTACACTGAAAGGTTTGCTGATAACGTAACGAGGCTTATTTTTCCCCTTGTTTATGTCCCACCTCTAGGAAAAGACTTCAAACTCCTATCGACCATTGTAGGTCATCACCAGTACCCACACGTACACAAACCTCTACAATTTCACACACACACACACACACACACACACACACGATAAGAACTTTTTTTTTTTATGTTCCGACACTGAACATAGACTTCATCAAGCCCGTTACCGTGCATGGCCCAGGTCAACTGCTACTCAAACACGCACATACGTCACTACTTCCGAACTGGCACCAAGTCACAGAAGGAGGGAAGTAAGGATAATTCCCAAATACTGCAGCCGTTGTGGTACCAGCGAGGGTGTTTTACGACGTTCGGTGGCCTTATAGTTAGTGCTTGAAACTCGATTTGTTGCAGAGAAAGAGATGTACGAGTTTGCTTTCTCTAATCCGAATTGGCGGAAAAATTGTTTCATTGCGTTTCATAGCTCTGTTTTGACCCTAAACATACATACCGTTGTTAGAACCTCAGTTGGTAGAGATTCATTTTGTGCTTCGGACCAGGACTAAACAATTGACCTCAGGTGCACATAACAAACAATATATTTACAATTCAATTTCAATGGTACTTGTTTGTCAGGTAAGTTAGCCGTTGTTCAGAGAGACTTGGGTTAACTTTATAATATAACACCTTGAATGCATCTTGACATAATTTTTCATGAGCTGGACAGAAATAACCCCACAAAAACTCCAGGACAAACGCCAGTCAGATCTTGTTGACTTGAGAAAAACATTACAGGTTCAGCGAGGACGACACTTTGGAATATTTAGAACTGTTTCAAACTGACTATCATATCTTACGTGTAGAGTACTGATGTTTATTCTGCAGTAAATTTCCTGCGTATTCAGATAGCCTTTACCTTTAAGACCTAAGATTTCACCCAGTCTTTCAGCCGATCCTGTATGGATGAACGTCAACCACTACAGATGCACAGTAATCGAATTTACGTTACCGCCAAAAATATTAAAGGAAAGAGTTGGGTTTATCAGATGTTCATACTTAACTAGAGTGTAAGTTTGTGTGTGTTTATAACGGACCTAACACATGCCGATGCCACCTTTGTCATCAACACGTCAGTCCCGACCCTCAACCAAGTATCAAGTCATAATGTTGCCCTCAGAAAACTCACATTCTTACAGCACTCTGATGTACTTATATTCTTGCTCAATTTCACCGTATACACAAAATAATTGGTTTGATAAAGCTTCCGATCCGGTTCCCTTATTAAAACCTACACCGCTACATCTCTCATTTTTATTTATATTCTCGCTCAAATTACATGATAGCAAAAAAATGAATAAACAGATAAAGCTTACTACGACCTGAGGTGCCCCCGGTGGGAGGAGCGGAGGTGAAGGAAGGGATGCCGCCTGACGTGGGTGTTGGGAAGACTCATATATTAACCTCATAGATTGATTCATGCATCTAATTATTTTTATCCCGAAGTAATCAGTGAGGGAGCTGGCGGCCCCTATCCCGTTAGAGTTGGGTCGACACGAGGAGGTCTGATAAAGCCACCACTACTCCTCCGTCGGCTACACCTGCAGGAGGAGGGAGGCTGGCCGGGTTATCGATATCCTTTCAGAGCCAAAAGCTAAGTTGCACCATCGCTCTGATTTTCCGGGTACTCATTAGGAATTCGAACCCGATAAAAAACGCACACCTTTACAGTATACACACACACACGCACACACACGCGCACACACATAATTATACAAACACCTATGTCTGTACGGTTAACCACATTATTTCAAACCAGATAAAAAAGCACACACTTACAGTACACAGATATATACACCCACGCACATATACAAACACATACATCTGTTTCAGTTAGCAAGTGTTTCCATATCTCACCGGTACAACTTCACTCCAGAAGCTAAAAAAAACCTGCATGCGATGTACTGCAGAAAGGATATTACCCGGATACTTCCCAGCGTAGGACAATACATGTGGGTTTCCTGCGTTCCCGAGCTAGTTATCAAAAAGACAGCAGAACACCTTATGCAAACCCGGATGGAGCAGGTCAGACTTGAACACACACGATAAAGAATAGAGGACGTAGGAATAATATGCTCGTACTTAACCTCTTCCACGACTTAAGTTCTCTAACCCTGGAGCACTTCCTCCTGCCAGTGTCATAAGCAACGTAAGCCCTATCATTCCCAAACTTTTAGGAGGAAGAGCTGGAGTTCACAGCCTTATTTACGTAAAAGTGACGTGGAAATCACAGAACCTCCCGTCTTCGAGCTGAGTAGTTTGTGTCTGCTTGTCGTGATGAGCTTCGTGTGGTCGATAAGACAAACTTTTATTAACCACTTCAGCAACATAACGTACACAGTGTCACCATAAAGCATTCTTACCACGCATTGTTTGTTTGACATTAAGGCTGGACATCAATTATTTCGTATCGTTGCTGACTCCAATGATATAATTATATACCTTTAACTATAACTTCCTCGTACTGTACATACCAAAGAAATTCAAGCTATCACATACACTTCCCCCATTCGTCCAATACAATACATTATAATTATTATATTATCTTGATATCCCACAACGCAAAGGTACAACAATAAGCACACTCATAATGAGGAGAAAAATAGGGATTATTATGCAAACTTAGCCAAGGAAGTATATGATGACAATATACTCGCATAAACCTGCATGAAAGAATAGGTCATATACCACTCAGACGAGAGACGGAAGGCAAGGAGACGGTGTTTGGAGGGATCATATCTGTTAACTCCCCTCCCTCTTATATTCTTGCCTATCCTGCTTCACATTTTCCTTGTAGTTATCAACTTCCTCTGATTTCTTTTCCTTCTTCATAGTTTCCATATTTTCATCAGTATTTTTACTCTTCTTTTACTACCTTGCCTTCTCTGTATTTCTCCTGTTTCTTTCTTGTCCACAACTGGCTTCTCTCCCTCCTCATCTCTCTCGTCTTTCAAATTCCTGACTTCCTATTCTTCCTTCTTTTCATCCTCATACTCAAAAAACCACCTCTCCATCCTCTCTCCTCCAACCCCCTCACCCTCCTTCACCCAATAGTAGGTAACCCAGGAGGCATTATGCTACCATTCCATTCCAAAGCAAACTGATAACTATACTTGCACAGAATTACAGAACATAGAATGGAAATGGAAGACCAAGTAATACAGGTTGTAGTATAAACACAGCAGCAACACAGAACCGAGTGAGCAGAGTAAAGATAGGTACTCCCATTCCTCGGATATGGGTACTCCTATGCTTCTAATCTAAGGGCTCCATTATGCCGAGGTGAGGCTTGCAGAGGGCGAAGTACCTCCCCTTAGAGTAGACTGTACTGTATTATCTTCATCACCTCATGACTCTCTGCTTTACCTCATGGTGTAGACGTATTCCATGTATTAATATCATCTGCTGTAGTTTCGACTGTATGTATGTTTTGTAAGTCGTATACTATTGTAAAACATGAGATCCTTTTCAATATTTGGACTGATACTAAATACACTTTGACGAATGTAATCAATGTGAACACACTACACTTGGCCAGATATATTGATTATCGGACCTTACCATTCTTCATCTAATTAATTATGATCCATGAGGAAAGATACATTTCACCATTTTAACTAAAGTAATCTTTTACCTAAATATACTAAGGAAACACAACTGAAATTTCTTTGCCAAAATTATAAGTTAGGTAAGCCAAGTAAATCTAACACAAAACCAACTTTACCTGCCAAACCAATAATCTATGAAACTAACCCAATCTAATCTTACCTGAGCCTACACGGAGACCCATTCTAATTAACCTCGCACACCTGGCGGCAGCAAAGGGCCTGGATGCCACTATGGTGCAGTGTGTGTGTGTGTGTGTGTGTGTGTGTGGGTGTGGGTAGGTGTGTGTGTGGGTAGGTGGGTGTGTGGGTAGGTGGGTGGGTGGGTAGGTGGGTGGGTGGGTGGGTGGGTAGGTGGGTAGGTGGGTGGGTGGGTAGGTGGGTGGGTGGGGGGAGGGCGGGAGGGTGGGTGTGGGTGTGTGTGTGGGTAGGTGGGTGGGTGGGTAGGTGGGTGGGTGGGGGGAGGGCGGGAGGGTGGGTGTGGGTGTGTGCGCGCGTGTGTGTGTGTGTGTGTGTGTGGATATGTGTGGGTGGGAGGGAGGGTGTGTGGGTGTGGGTGTGTGGGTGTGGGTATGTGGGTGGGTGTAGGGTTAGTGGGATAAGGGAGAGAGGGAGGCGTAGCAATAGTTGGAAACACAATAAAAGAAGGAGGGATAGGCAGTGTGATGAAGGGGGTATAGGCAGTGTGATGAAGGAGGGATAGGCAGTGTGATGAAGGAGTGATAGGCAATGTGATGAAGGGGGGGATAGGCAGTGTGATGAAGGGGGGGATAAGCAGTGTGATGAAGGGGGGGAAAGGCAGTGTGATGAAGGGGGGGATAGGCAGTGTGATGAAAGGGGTAGGGTTCATCTTAAGGGGATTATTTTATATTTAGTGTGTGACTTTGAGAAATACTGATTCCTCCAAACAATGCAAGAAAACAGATATATACCCTACTCGTATATAACTGAGGTAGTCTGAGGAGGAATTAGTAGCCCTCTCTACCCCGCCTCCTCCCCAATTCTCCACAAATAAATGCTTCTCTTAAAAGGACACTGTAATGTAGTCAGAAAATGGACGGTAAATGAGTCCTTTAATTAAATATTGCCACGAAGCACCACCTATATGGAAGGAGCTGGTTTCGTGGCTTGGTCAGGAGGAATCAGAAGCCTCCAATTTTCATACACAATCACAGGGTTCCTTTAGTACCTCGGGATTGGGTGGACTAACGAGTGAAGTGATCGGTATCGGGTTGACTTATTCACATTCTCCCTGTAAGTCCAAGTAGACCTTTGTATTACCTGTGTAGAAAAGTGATGGCCTACAGATTGTCAAAATAAGAAATAAATAAACGAGTAAATGAATAAATAAATGAATGAATGAATGGTTAAGCGAATACAAGTGAAGGAAAGTAAATAAGTGTATTATTAATTTAATAGAATAAAAATTAAACATATGAATATGAATAATAGTGAATAAATGGTTTGCATGCAATGAAAATCTTAACCTCAGATAAATAAAAGGAGGGAAAGATGAGGGATGGAAAGATGAAAGGATGAGGGATGGAAAGATGAGGGATGGAAAGATGAGGGATGGAAGGATGAGGGATGGAAAGATGAGGGATGGAAGGATGAGGGAAGGAAGGATGAGGGATGTACGGATGAAAGGATGAGGGAAGGAAGGATGAGGGATGGAAAGATGAGGGATGGAAAGATGAGGGATGGAAAGATGAGGGATGTATTGGACAGCTGGAAGAAGGAGAAAGAAAGTCAGTGAATGGGAAAAAATAATAAATCAGATACGGATATGCAAAACACGTAGTTAATTAAGTATTTAAATATATGGACTGATAGGTACGGAGATAACCCGAGAAAAAGAGCGAGAGATGGAGGGACAGAGCTGAGAGAAAATAAAAAAATTAATTAGGAAAACATAATTGGTGGGTACGAGGAAAACTATCTATTACAAACATTCCAATCCCAGTAATTATGGAAATCATCGTTGAAGGACCAGTTTTATCTCCCTCTCCCTCCACGGTCCCATTTTTATAGCGGGTAGCAGTCTGTCTGTCTGTCTGTCTGTCTTTACTCCGAGCGATGCTTTCCGACCATCTGCACTAACACCATCACCACTTACAATACCAACACCACTTGCAACACCAACACCACTTGCAACACCAACACCACTTGCAACACCAACACCACTTGCAACACCAACACCACTTGCAACACCAACACCACTTGCAACACCAACACCACTTGCAACACCAACACCACTTGCAACACCAACACCACTTGCAACACCAACACCACTTGCAACACCAACACCACTTGCAACACCAACACCACTTGCAACACCAACACCACTTACAACACCAACACTACCACTATCACCACCAACAACCCCACCATCACCAATACCACCACCAACATCACCACCAGCAATCGAAAACAGCACCACCACTGTCTCCTTCAGGTGTCTATCACTTCAATCAACATCTAATTCCTCCGTCCTGTAGTCATCATATATGTGTTTCCTCCGTCCTTCTGTTCGTTTTGTCGAGGAACAGAGTTAAGTCATAAATCTGGATGAAGTACTTTTGACCCCAGGACGGATAATGGGGGACGGAGATGAATGGAAGAAGGTGTTGAAATATCCTTTTATGAAAACTAAAATTTCATTGGCGAACTTGAGGCTAATGAATTCTCCATACTATAACATGAAACAGTCCACCTCAGTATATATATCCTGCTTCCTGTCACAGTTTGGAGGAATAAGTAGCCTTCAGAATCACCTACAAAATCCTAGCTGCCCCAAAAATAGTGAGTGGCCCTGAACGATAGCTGTGGGTTCCAACAAGTCTTCGCGTCGCTTCTTAGAATAGTGTTCACAGGTCCTGCGGTTACGTAAGATCAGATATAATTTTAAAAGTTCATTGTCTCTTCTGAATCTCTCCTCCTGTGGCTGGGTTTGTTTGGTGCCTTTACGTTCAAGAAAGTGCCTCTGTACAATTTGTGATAACCCTACAAAAAGTTACCTCTTTAAGAATCGAGCTTCGTACTTCCAGAACGAGAATTTCAGGCTGAGACCAATGATTGTACTCGCACTTTAACACTTGACTGCTTTGGGAGTCTGTGATATAGTCGGCAGGTTGAAGACTACTGATTTGATACAAAAAAAGCACGATTCTGAGGAAATCCTTTTTGTAGCACCATTTGAAGGAGTAAGCTAGCCTCCAAGTCGCTGACAAAGCTGCATTACCAAAAGCCGTATGTAATTGAATCATGAATGAATGCTATGCACAAGACACACAAAAGAGAGTTAAATGTGCTTTCCTTTTCTCTGATATTTCCCAGCTACGTATGCCATACATTATTTTGTATACTAAGCAAACACTCAAGCTGCAGTGTTTGTGGGGTTTGACTCACTCCTCCGATATTGAAGCAAAGGGTACCGAGAAATTCTGCAAATCCTAAAAGTTTTTCCACCTACCATTTATCATTCAAAATAATCTGAGGTCAAATGTCAACAATAATCATCTTATCGATCAAGAAAAAAATTTCCCCGACTTTGCTTACGTAAATATTAGCGATAGAAGTTGTTGCAGCTGACATCTTCATACACATCAGCGGAGGTCCTAACTTATCCCAAACCTAACCATTCCCCTCAAGACAAGTATGAGCTTCCTTACTTGCATGGTTGGAAAACTATTTATAATTTCAAATTTTGACGCCCGTTTTTCACAGGTGTAAAGTTTGAACAGGTGTACAATTTGCAGCCGGGAATTGTTAGGTATGTATATTCATGTATTCTTTACAGTACGAAGCCCTTGAGGGATGGGAGGGTCAGCTCGGGTTCACAAGGGTTCACGCCTGACCTCAAAGTGAACTGCTGCGGTTTGGGTGGAAATAAAGGCAAGAGTAAGTACCGATGATGACAACCTGCTGCTGCCTCACTCCTCTACTCCATGTCCTGCCTTGCTTGGGAAGGAGGTGAGCGTGGAAGCTGGTGGGGTGACAGGTGATGTGTGTTCATGTGTATGTATGGGTGTGTGTATTGGTGTATGTGTGTATGTATGTACAGCCATGGCTGATAGTGCTGGACCAGGGTCCAAGGAGTGTTGGAGAGCAACTGAACAGAGTTCGAAGAAGTAAGTCTTCTAAACCTCTCTCAACGTTGCGATTGGTTTTGAAAATTCACTTGTTCGAACTTTGTTCAGTTGCTCTCCAGCACTCCTTGGACCCTGGTCCAGCACTATCAGCCATGGCTGTACACTCACCAGCACTGCCGCGTGGACAGGGGCTCACACATATTCAGAGATGTAGCACAACTGTGATTATTTAGCTCGAAACAATCTACGTGTGTGAGATGGAGTATCCTCGATACACTAGCATATAAAGTGAACTTTGTTGCTGAAGGAACTGAATCACTTAAATCTCTTAAACATGTAAGCCCCTGTACCACGCGGCAGTGCTGGCGACTGTACGTGTGTGTGTGTGTGTGTGTGTGTGTGTGTGTGTGTGTTTGTGTGTGTGTTTGTGTAAGAGAGAGAGAGAGAGAGAGAGAGAGATGTAGTTGTATAGTTATGGAGGGTGGTGTTGTATGTTTGCAGAAGGGTCCATAATTTACAGAACATCCTCTTTACTCACCCCAACCAGTTAGTCCACACTCACTCAAGTAATGACCATACTCATTCTAACACTCACTCACTCATTCACTCACCATACAAATGATTCACCATACTCACTCGCTCACCATACTCACCACTCAAAGTCACCACCTCTCGCCAATTCAGATAACACTCATCACCCAAAGATGCATGTGAACCCCGACTCTGAAGCCACTTGTCATCACACCATATCATCACCAAGTCCACAAGATATAATGCTGAAACGGAATATACGGTTAGCCCTTGATATTTTGGTTATACTTATACGTCATAGAGTATGGTAATCAAGGAAAAATAATTACCAGGGTGTAGAATAAGCTAGTCACAGACATCTTATGACAGTGCTGACCAACTCATTAAAAAATGTTCTCTGTTTTTGGAGGGGAGTGTACACGTGTCTTAATACTTCATTATTATTCAGAAACTTTAAATACCTGTGAGTTGCGTGACCTTCCACTACCCCCCCCCCCACACAAAAAAAAAAAAAAAAAAAAAAGCAATCTCCACAGCTGTAAAAAGATAAAGTCTAGGCATCGGTCAGAGTAACAGCGAAATAAACGAGATTCACTGGAGTAAAACCAGTGCACTAAACTGAGTCTCATCAAGGTATCTGTTTATTACATCTTGTGAGCACTGATACCCGATCTGGCACCAGACTACAACACGACCCTAACACTGCTCTCCCGCTCATTACAACACACTGGGGAGAAATAATGGTACTTGTGAAGCCTTGTAAATGGTGATGTTGGTGTTGGTGTTGGTGGTGGTGGTGGTGTTGGTGTTGATGGTGGTAGGGGTGGTGTTGGTGTTGATGGTGGTAGGGGTGGTGTTGGTGGTGATGTTGGTATTCGTGGTAAGGGTTGTGGTAAGGGTGGTGGTGGTGTTGGTGTTGGTGGTGGATGTAGGAGGTCCACCACACTCACCAACCAACCACAACACCAGTAATCGACCACTCAACCAATCACATGTGCACACAACCACCACAACCACAACACATCCACCACACAATCAACTAACCTAATTTTCTTTTGCTTGGATATAATACAACATTAACCCAGCACCAACTCAACAAAAAATTGACAGTCTCTCTTATCAGCTCTCACAAATGGACCGATCAATCAAGTGGTTTCAATAGAGATTTGATTTTGGGTCAGCATGATATACTTTTTTCTCTTAAAATGCTTAGTCTTCTTTAATTTTCCTCTCGTCAACATGAAAATTGTTCGTACAACAAATACATTCTTGTCATCAATTCTATCTGCAATCCATTTTTTTCTGAAGGAATGGCAGGAGAAATTTATGCTTGGGTATGTATACTTTAACATAAGACAAAGTTAGGACGAACAAAAAGCTGAGTATAAACTAAGCGAGAATAACACCATCCTGTTATTACATGCCGAGCTCATTTCCCGGCTGATATAGGTAGGATAACCCACCATTATCCGGTTATCACAAAATTCGATCCCTCACTTCCTCTCTCGGCTGATGAGGGCTTAGGATCCACTTCAGGGGCGCCGGTTAAATTGCAGTCATTACGGTTAATTGTTCTTGAGGGGGAGTAGCACTGGTGGTAGCGTGATCCCCCAAGTGTGTCCGCTTTGATACCAATTGTTATTCCCAGCAGCGACCACCTCATGTATACAGGTACAGTACGTTTGCTAAACATGTAAGTCAGCGCTGAGGTTTGATTTTTTTTTTTTTTTTTTTTTCCACTAACCCTAACAACGAGGGACCTCTTGTGACATTCCAAAATTCAATTATGTTATCATGACCCAAGTAGTTTTACATGGTCTAAAACTCTAAATCAAATAGTTTTTTTTACCAACAGACGTCAGTAGTGCTTCACTCTAACTGGTAAGATAGATATAACCTCGCGTTTGTCGGTGAAAAGTACAGAATTCACCAACCGTCGTCAGATAATTATAAAAGGCTATTAGGATATTCAGGTCATGGATGGTTAGCCTTATTGAACTAGAGTTGTTATCAAGATACATAAAGGGAAAAGAAATAAATAAAAACAACCATCTTAAATAGACTAACGCCAGGAAAGTGGAAAATCTTCTCGTTCAAAAGTTAATCAAGACAGATATCCTGTTTTGCTGGAATATCACTTAACTTAACAAATTGCATGTCTCGCTCAATACACAGCCTGACATTCTCCGTCAATTGCCAGATGTGTCTTCTATTATCTCGCTTTAAAAGCAACCCCCATTATTGCTTAGGGCTGATTTAACAGTATAACAGTCATTAGTCCCGTTCTTCTCTAATAACGTAATTCAATCGTCGTAAACACCATCATGTACTACAGTAATGTCTACAGTAAGCACAGTTGTCATCCGCTTCAATAACCAACATCATTGTACCCACTTTAGAATTAGATCACAAGCCCTTACACTATTCAGAAATGTTACGTTCCGACGCTGAAAAATGGACTGTGAACGACTGTGAAATTAACCTCCAAGCACTGACTCTTATCGGTCACATCACACACCTGTCCAGACACGTTCACGCAGTGCTGGATCTACCCGGCACTGAAACGACTACAGGCGATATAGAGACTGATACACCTACCTCTTAGAGTCTCTTAATATTAACTAGAAAGGGAACTGAGAAGGATGTGTAGATCGCTAATTCTCCCCTCCTCCTTTTCTTTTCATAATCTAACCAACACAAAGTAAATATAGATGAAAGACATACCGATACCCAACGTTCATTTAATTAAGGGGGATCATATGTTTTGGGAGATGATTTCTAGATATACTGATTCGTCCAAACTATGCCAGAAAACAACCTATCTTAGAATACAAGGAGGTGATCTGTTTTATTGTATAGCTTAGGGGGCAATGACACCTAAACCATCACAACACAACACGAACCCCCATAAGAATACCAGTTTAATTGTGTAGATACCATATAATATAATAATAAATTGATATATCCATGCATCCACTTGTGCCATCATCAGTCCTCACCACCATGCACGTCACCTGTCCCAATCAGTACGACATCCACTCCATTCTTCGTGCCCCTTCCCTGCAGCCATGGATCACACTCAGACTCACCCATCATTACTTCCAGTTACTCTTTTAACCATTAATCTGCCAACCGGTCTGGCTCCCTTTCGGCGGCACTGGCTACTAGTATATTCACTTCTCTAATTCTCTCTTTATTTTTCTGAACTCCTATTCGCTTATCACCTTCCCCCATCTCACTTTTGTTTTTATTTTCTTGGTCGCTGCTGTGGGCCACCCGGGGAAGACACGTGTTGGTATTGTAAGTCCTGATTAACTGTGTCGAGCTGGGAGGAAGGACCGATCTCACCACACGCTATGATGGTGGTGGGGGTGGGGGTTGTGGTGGGGGTACGGGTGGAGATGGTGGGGGTGGTGGTAGAGGGGATGGGGGTGGTGGTGTTGATGGGTGGTGGTAGTGGTGAGAGTGGGGGTGGAGGGGGTAGTGGTGGAATAGGGGGTGGTAGTGTTGATGGTGGGGGTGGTAGTGGGGTTGGTCGTGGTGGGAGTGGTGGTGGGGGTGGTGGGGGTGGTGGGAGTGGTGGTGGGGGTGGTGGGAGTGGTGGTGGGGTGGTGGTGGTGGTGGGAGTGGTGGTTGGTGGTGGTTGGTGGTGGTAGTGGTGGTAGTGGGGGTGGATGTGGGAGTGGTGGTAGGGGGTGACTGGCTAATGAAAAACGGGGGTGAGGAGGTGATGGAGGAGGGCAGAGAGAATGGTGAGGAGGAGAGAAGCAAGATCAAGAAAAGGAACTAAATAGTCAGAAAGAAGACCGTGCTAGGCCTAGAAACCCCTGGAACATGAAGGGGAAGGAGTTAGAGAGAAGACAGCAAGCACGAAGGAAAAGGGAGATGAGGGACAGCTGAAAAGCAGAATTGGGGTGGTTATGGTCCGAAGAGGCGTCAAAACCCATAATAACACAGGAAGAATAAGAATACGATCAAGAAAACGACTAAACATATAAAAGAGAAGGGGGGACCTGTATTATAGCATAGTATGGAGGAATCAGTAGCCTTCCAATTCGCCTACCAGAGATGAATAATAGGAAGTACTGCACCGTCCTGTCCTTTCTTGTCACTGCTTCCTTTTGTCATCTCATCACTTTATTAACAACGAGTAATGCGATCCCTTCATAGATACAAATAAGCAGTTGTATCATCAATCTGCAAAAGGCGTTAAGTATTCATCAGGTCGATAATTGTGTCTAAAGTTAATTCAAATAATCAGGTTAGTGTCAAATGTGGACCATTCGTTGGTTTAAAATCATCATTGTTAGAGGTAGTGATAAATTGTAGTTGGGAATGGGAAGTTACCGATTCCTCCAAACTGTGTCAGGAAGCCGAGAGCATCCATGTGTTGTTTGTTTCCTGACACAGTGTGGAGGAATCAACAGCCCTCAGTAATTCGCCAACAACAAATTATTCCCTTAAGGGGAGATTCTCTTGTTGGTGAATTGGAAGGTCTCTGATTCCTCCAAACTATGCCACGAAACAACAGATCCCCTATTAGTACTATTGAAGGCGTCTGTTTTCTGGCATAGTTAGGAGGAAATAGTGGCCTTCCAATTTACCAACTAGAGAATCTCCCGTTAAGCACCTACACCCAATCATCACCCCGAAGACGCTATAAAATTTGTGTCCGTCATCACTAACCCCCTTGGCTCATCCATTATACCTCTCTTCACTTTACATTAATTACCTTGTTAAAATTGATTATGCCTATACTAACTACACGAGAATCATTAACACTATCAGGCTCCTTTGATGTACATGTGGTGTATATCATATTTTGTGCCTCGGTGGGTTAGTCCCCTGGTAATTCACGTGTACATAATGTTGTACTCAAAATAGAAGATGTTTGGTCGTCTTAATTAGTGGGAAGTGTTAATATTTCTGTATCCTGTTTAACAAACCTGAGAGAGTGGAAATAATGTCGGATAGTCTGAAGATGAAATACCCATTCTTTCACTAAAAACAAAGACTACTATACTACACTATTTCACTACTGCCAAATTTTGACAACAGTGGATTTAGGAACTCCATAAAATAACGCATCTTATCCTCAGTACAAGATTGAAGGAGAGGTACTCCATATATTCAGGACCTACACAACTCTGCCAACAACTCAACCAGCCTTTGAATTATTTTCCAGTAGCAATACTAACAATACTATTTGAGAAGAAAATTTGAAAGCATCTTCAGAAAACCAAGGGCCATGCACGACTGTCAATTTTCACTTAAAAAATAATTATGAAACAAATTCGGAAAATGAAAAAAAAAAATAGTATAATGAAAAACAAAGTAACTGAAGCAACACACACACACACACACACATACACAACCATAGCACAGGAATAAAAGAGAGAGAGAGAGAGAGAGAGAGAGAGAGAGAGAGAGAGAGAGAGAGAGAGAGAGAGAGAGACTATATGACTGTGGTGAGGGCAGTGGACCGAACCCTATGCGTGTTGATGTGATCGTTCTGGCCCTCCCATTTTTTACACACCCAGGGCTATCAGTGCCGCCTGAGAGAGAGGTGGAGCCGTGCTAGTTACCGCCTCTTAGCCCCCGTGATGAGACTGGGATTCGATTCGTTGATAGATTGACACAATAACCCGAAGCCAAAATGGCCCCACTTGATTTATGCGCCCAATTAATTTGCTAGATATTGAACTGGTACTCGGAACCCTAAACCCAGCACCCTCCCCCCACCCCACCCACCACTTACCCCGTCATCTGATCGGCTTGCACCCCCCCTTCCCCCTCTCTCTCCTTAGCTATCTGTCTATCTTCTTACCTCTCTCTCTTTCTCTCTCTCTCTCTCTCTCTCTTTTCTTGTTACTTTCTTCGCTTTAAGGGTTTGAGCGTTTATCGGACCCGAGCCATTCTCTCGCATTTCCTCACATATCCTCACACTTCACCTCACAAGTCCTTACACTTCACCTCACAAATCCTCACACTCCACCTCTCATTTCCTCACATATCCTCACACTTCACCTCACAAATCCTCACACTTCACCTCACACATCCTCACACTTCACATCACACATCCTCACACTTCACCTCACAAATCCTCACACCTCACCTCACAAATCCTCACACCTCACCTCACAAATCCTCACACTTCACCTCACAAATCCTCACACTTCACTCACAAATCCTCACACCTCACCTCACAAGTCCTCACACTTCACCTCACAAATCCTCACACCTCCACTTAAAGATCGTCAAATTTCACCTCAAACACTTCACCTACCACACACTCCACCTCAGAAATGATGGGGACGCCACAACACTAAGTGACTCACATTCCTTGCACTGGATACCCTCATTATACCAGTCTCTCTCTCTCTCTCTCTCTCTCTCTCTCTCTCTCTCTCTCTCTCTCTCTCTCTCTCTCTCTCTCTCACTGGATACCCTCATTACACCAGTCTCTCTCTCTCTCTCTCTCTCTCTCTCTCTCTCTCTCTCTCTCTCTCTCTGACTGACGAACACACTGTACACAAACTCCAAGTGTTATCCTCCATGGGTACAATCGCTCAGAAGGGGGTTGCGACCAAGATTTTATTATAACACCTTTAGCTGTATTCCTGATTTATGAGGTCCTAATAGCAATACTCAGAGAACCCAGTTATTAAATACCTCCCCAAAAATATGGTACTTAGAAATACGTGATCCTTGTTGCATTACCCTATGAGCGTGTGTGAGAGCCTTGATATTCAATCCACAACGACTAGTCCTTGCTTCACCCTTTGAGAGATAATTGACAATGAATGCAAATCGTGGTATGGTGGAAATATGGCCAGCTACTCTTTATCTAAGCCAATGGTCCCTCCGTCTATGACAATTGATTGATTGATATTAGGCGCCGCAACAGTGAGGTCATATATCGCCAGAGAAAGGTGATAAGAGAGGTGTGACAGCAAGCAGGAAGAAAATAAAATGAAAAGAGGGACAGTTAAAGAACTGGAAGGGAGTGGCTGGGGCCGAAGGGGCGCCCAAACCCTTAAATTTAGTATTGCTCACATCACTGCAGGCAATACCCACCTACGGGGCCGTCTATGACAAGAGAATGGAATAAAAACTAAACCTCAGATGACGATTCCTAAACTACACCGGGTCTCTAGAAAGGTAGCACTCCACACTGTATACAGACCAGTGAACCCTGAGGAACTGTCGCAATAATCTGTGGCAAGAGTAAGTTGTTTGATTTCACCGTGAGCCAATTGAACAACCTGACAGAAGGGAGCCCCAGGGATAGAGCCAGAGGATTAGCGGGGCCATTGTGCTCGCTTCACTGGGCAATAAATCAAATTATGCAATGTCCAGTAATAAGCCAAAAATATTACTTTAGATAAACTATGTTAATCGAATCAAACAGCTCCGAGGAAACAATTAGAGGACTTTTTTGGTTAGCGGTGCCTTTTTTAGCATCATCGAACTGGCCAGGAACACTGACCTGCCTTCTTACAAAAGCTCTAACAAATTAATGGACTAACAATTTGTGTGTTCCGGGATAGTGACAACCCCTACCCTAAACTCAACACAACTACGTGTGCCAGGTCAACTATTATAGCCACGTGTGTGACCTCAGTATGATTAACTTAATATCCTTTTAATATACAGATTGAGGCTTAACTATTAATGCCATTGTCAAGGTCGACTTCAAAAGCGACACATGTTTTACACTCAGGATAATGTTTTGACACTGTTTGCTTGTGACGTATTATGAATATGAGCAAAATCACAAAGCACTCGTATTCAGCGCCTCCAGAATTACAGCCTCGTTAAAATCGAGTACGTTCATTTTATCAACAATAATAAGGAAACAACAGCGAATGACATAACACTTTGCACCTCTGCAGTGAATGGTCTGTAACAAAGTAAATCACCTAGCATTAGTCACAGTAATATCATTGTTGAATTACAACACTACATGAAAGATTAAATTAAAGAAGGGTAATTTTACGACATATGCGTCCCTTTCATAGGTTTCTTGCAAGGTAATTTCCAAAAGCGAACACCTGTAGAATACTAACTAACCCAGTCTTTAGGGAAGGCATGAATAATTGACAAACTGAATGCTACTGCTTGCCCGAAAATGTCAAGAAACATTCTCCTTCAAAAACGATGCTACATTCTTAGGGAAGATGAGTTCACTGATACATTATAATGCTTAAGGGAAGGGGACAGTGTTTGTAAATCTGGAGCAACTGATTCCCCCTAACTATTCCAAGCAACAGGCCCAGATTATTTTATTATTCTGGGTCTTGTTTCTTATCATATTTTAGACAGTACGTGGGAAGCTTCTGACTCTCACTAGTCCATATAGACTCCTTTAGCAATTTATGAATTTTCGAAGTAAAATATAAGAGTATCAACAGTATCTGAAATCAAGCCTCAGCTCTATCTCCTTCTATAGTAACCAGGCTTTAATTACGAGCTTAAGGGGGTGCGGGAATAGGGGGACAGGTTTGGGGGGGTGCAGGAGTAGGGGACAGGCATGGGGGGGTTTGGGGGGTGCGGGAGTAGGGGGATAGGCTTGAGGGGGTTAGGGGGGTGCGGGAATAGGGGACAGGCTTTCTACCCACCCCAAGCCTGTCCCCCTATTCCCGCACCCCCCCCCCAAGCCTGTCCCCTACTTCCACACCCCCTTAAGCTCCACGGAAATATTGTGATGTAGTTCGGTGTCATACAACTCACATGTATAGTTGACAAAACATAAATTGCGACAAATCTTGATGAAACGTGAACTATATTAAAATTCACAACTATTCATAGGAACCATAAGCATGTTATACAAAAGGAAACGTACGTACAGCCACAATCAAATAACCACCGACACTTTCCTTCCATCGTAGTAAATATGTTGGAAATAAAGAACAACACATGTATGATTTTGCAGCACCTCATAATAATAATTGAGGGGTTTGAGTTGACGTAAAGTGTTGTATGATTATATTTTGATATGATACTGATTTATTTACACGATGAAAGGAAAGTGTTGGTTGTTATTTGATTGGGGCTGTACCTTTCCTTCTGTATTACATACTTATTATCCCTACAAACAACTAAGCACATTTATATACGTAACCTTTCATCAAATGTTGTCGCAATTCATATTATTGCCAACTGCATATACAGTAGACTCTTGATCTATTCTGCGTAAATAAACTTGGACAATTAATTTAATATTATTTTGCACACCCAGCCTGCCTCTTCACTTCAGTATGTGTGTGTGTGTGTGTGTGTGTGTGTGTGTGTGTGTGTGTGTGTGTGTGTGTGTAAGGGAGTGGCTAATTAGGGAACAGGACAGGAAGTGGAGAGCGAATCAGTCCAGTCCAAATATGGCTATCCCCGCTGCACTTCCTTCATGCCAACACGACCTGTGCTTGCTACTGAATTCTCTCTTGCTGTGTGTATGTGTGTGTGTGTGTGTGTGTGTGTGTGTGTAGAGCAGTGGTTCTTAACCTCGCACGTTCCTAAGGGATGCGAGGATGCCTATGAATAATTAAAGCAAAATATATTCTTATATACGCATGTTATTTTTTTCTGCAAAAAAATAAAAATACTTTTTGCTACAGCAGTGTTCTGAGCTGGAGATAAACCTACACCTAATTTCCTAATGAAGTGCCAACGTTGCAACACACTCGAGTACAGGAAACACGTATGTGATTCGGAGGGACGAGGGAGGGAGGACACGTAGGTGACACAGAGGAAAGGAGGTTATCGTCACGTCTCAGACCACACCACACCTCACGCACCATCAACACACAGTCCTCTGCTTGAGTGTGTATCATTGGTTGTGTATCATTTCTGATTTTGCTTTCTTCACATATATTTCAATGGTCTGTTTATGTAACATAGATCATTACTGTAGCGGTGTAGCCATTACAGTACTTTCATGGAATGTATTGTGATGGCTACTAATGTACCACGTATGTCAGTTTTAGCATTTTTTTGTATTTCAGCAATCTTCACATACTCATTCCACACCGACAAATTCACACCTTAACACATGGAAAGATAATCAGTAAAGAGTATAACAAATTTAGACCCATTTTCTATTAAATATTGATATTGACCCTACAATTGAAATATGAACCATGACGTTCGGTATAAGAGTTACCATCTGGTCTCTCTTCATAAAAAAAATTAAAATAATTTGTCATACACAAACAGTACATGTCAACTCTACTTCAATGAATGTTAATGCTGTTTTTTTGTTTTTCTCAAGCACTAAAGCATGAAGCGAATTTGTGTTGCTGGCAGAATGCTCTACAGAATTTAAAAAAAAAAAAAATGTAAGTAAGAAACAAATTTTCTTATTGCTTCCTACAGGAAAATTAAATTTTATACATCAAAATAGTTTCATAGCTAATTAACAATTAAAGTTTCGGGAACGGGCGGGTGAGAAATGATGTATACTAGTGATTGCACCTTCACACCTCATATGAACAGCAAATAATCTAAATACCAGGATGGACACCTTTACTCTCCAACCTGCATAAATTACAACAACAAAAACAAATCTGTCGACACACTAATTGCAGAAAACGACAAACAAAGTAGCCAAGGAGTACCTTCATGGAACTCTTGTCAGATACACAAAGTGGCAGGTGTCATTTAAAACCAATAAACAATGCGAGTTTTTTCTTTCACGTGAGAGGTATCTATGCGGCATCGGAATACCAAATGGCTGAATATATTTACTGACTGCCACGAGCTCCAGTAGAAAATGAATAATAATAATAATAATAATAATAATAATAATAATAATAATAATAATAATAATAATAATAATAATAATAATAATAATAATAATAATAATAATAATAATAATAATAATAATAATAATAATAACTTTTCACTCGGGGGATATATTGGGGGTAAAAAGTACAGGTAGTCGCGTTACTCAGAGTTGCATTGGAGGACTTTTTACCACACTGGACAGGTAGTAATCAATCACTCCCTCGGTCTTGATGATGGTGGATAGTTTCTGCATGCTTGGTACTCTGGAATTTGCATTAATCCTACAGTATGAATCCGAGTGTCTTCAAAATTCCGATTATTATTATTATTAACTGTCTGCCGTTATAGGTATTCCAATTATCCAGCAGAAATTAATGACGAGGAAGTAAATGTGATTGGGATCCACCATGCAGTTAAGAGGACCTTGTGATCGTGTGTATGAAACCTGGTGTGGCTTCTGATTCCTCCTGACTATGCCACGAAACAAGCTCCTTTAAATGTAGGTAGTGTGTTTCGTGGCAATGATTGAAGGACTCGCTAACCTCCAATTTTCTGACTACATCACTGGGGTCCTTAATTAATAGTATTGATTAATAACACACAGGGGGAAGAATAATATTGGTGACTGTCTCGTGTTGTGGAAAAGTCCCCAACTCACACCCACGCTTTTGATCTCTTCTTCTATAATAGGTTGAATACATATAAGTAACATATTTTCATAATTCTACTCCGAGGCGCCAATGCAGGGTTAACCAGCTAGAAGGTCTGTAACTGGACCTTGGGTTTTGAGAATTTATAATAAAAGATAAAATACGATAACATAATGGCGGTCGGCACGAGATTCCTTCGCCTGTGGCCCAGCTCTGGTCAACAGTAAGAGAGACCACAGACTCAATTATAACTGTACACCTCGGTCCAATTAACGTAATTCTATTCCTTCGTCAGGTATCCTATATTTATGCATCCTGAGAATCTTATTTTATACAATAGAAAAAGTTATAATGCTCACCTAGAAAAGAATTCACAAAAATGTTTCAATATTTTAGTCATGTACCTGCATGGATAGATTCTGGGAAAAAAAAAAATCGACATCATTTTGCCAAGACCACCCCACCCAGAGGGAACGTACGTACCAAATTACAGGTCGATGAGTTAACTAAACATCCATTTCCTGATATTTATAATGCTGACAGCTGACGAATGAAAGAATCTCGCTGAACCTGTTGTGTGAGGACTACAATTACCGTACTCAGATCTAGACAACCCGGCCATCTGTCACAACCATGTATACTTTCACACATCACGTTTAAGAGATGAATAGGCGCCACCATCGACGGACGGACCTACTGAATATTAATTTGCCGTCCAAAATAGAAGAAGAGAGATGTTTTGGTTGTGGATGACACTGACGGAGGATACAAAGAAGAAGAGAGAATACAAAGAAGATAGGATACATAGATAGAATACAAAGAAGAGAGGATACATAGATAGAATACAAAGAAGATAGGATACATAGATAGAATACAAAGAAGAGAGGATACATAGAGAGAATACAAAGAAGAGAGGATACATAGAGAGAATACAAAGAAGAGAGGATACATAGAGAGAATACAAAGAAGAGAGGATACATAGAGAGAATACAAAGAAGAGAGGATACATACAAAGAATACAAAGAAGAGAGGATACATAGAAAGAATACAAAGAAGAGATGTGTTGGTTGTGGATGCCAATGACAGACGATATAAAGAAGAGAGAATACATAGAGAGAATACAAAGGAAAATAAGAGAGATGTGTTGGTTGCGGGTGCCACTGACAGAGGATACAAAGAAGAAGAGAGAATACAAAGAAGAAGAGAGATTACAAAAAAGAAGAGAGAATACAAAGGAAATTAAGAGATGTTTTGGTTGCGGGTGCCACTGACAGACGATACAAAAAAGATGAGAGAAGAGGATGTCCCCGAGTGGTCCTGTTCTCAGCGCCACAAGAAGCTGTTTCCTGATGCTTAATATACACTCACAATCCAAACTTTGTATCCAGGTCCTGTTGAAGTTTCGAATCATATGACATACTAGTGAACCA
Source organism: Petrolisthes cinctipes (assembly GCA_033782935.1). Lineage (NCBI taxonomy): Eukaryota > Metazoa > Arthropoda > Malacostraca > Decapoda > Porcellanidae > Petrolisthes > Petrolisthes cinctipes. Next base: position 7,586 of record JAWQEG010005457.1, on the reverse strand, counting down.
ATTACAACGCTTATCCTGTTTCATATTTGCTTGACCTCACTTAATTAACACTCGATCAGGCTATTCGAAGCAAGCCTGGATACATATTTTGGATTGCGAGTGTACCAGTTCTGTCTGATCCACGAGAGACATTCTATTGCCTTTCTATCGTAAAACTGAGTCAAACGCCTTCTTAAGATCAACAGAGGCTGCAAACATTCGCTATTGTCACTCTAGTTGATATTACACCAGGGGTCTGTATTAAAGAAAGGCAAAGTTCACTCTTTGCTTAAATTTTTTTTGGTAAGTGTTTGTTCATGGCAAGGACTAGGACCCGGCACAGCTTTGAATATCATATTATAAGCTCATACTAATAGCATAGCAAAATCATTCACTGCTTAGAAATGAGCCTGAAACAATATAGTGAGGTCAGTATTACAAACACAGACGAACACGTACAAACTCTGATATGTTTTGTGAATACCGGAAAAGGAATCAAAGCTTTTCGATACTGGCCATGCACAGTTAACATTCTTTATGTGTGTGGATCCGTAAGAAAGAAATAAGAAGGACGAATTATGCAAGAATTGGTGAAGGCAGAGATATATATATAAGTGGTGGAGGAGAGAAGGAAGCCAGGGTAGGAAGGAGAAAGGCAGATACACAGGCAGGCAGGCAGGCAGAGGCAGAATGTGAGAAGTCAAAGGCAAGGAGATAGATAAAGATGGGCCGAGACAGAGAGAAATGGAGACAGCCAGGAAAAGAACTGTGTAAGCAGGGAGAGGCCGAGGCAGTGAGATAGGCAGGGAAGGAAGAAGACAGTATAGGAAGGGGTTGGGAGGAAGACAGTGGGTAGAGGCAGGCAGGCAGTGAGGGAGGGAGTTTAGAGGAAGGCAGGGAGGGGAGAAGGCAAGCAGGGAGGGAGGGAGGGAGGGGTGGTGGTACACAAAGGTGGAGGCAGGGAGAGAGGGGTGGGAGCAAGCAGAGGGGAGTGGTAGAGGCAGGAGCAGGGAGGGGGTGGGAACAAGCAGGGGGGAGTGGTAGAGGCAGGGAGGGGGCAGGGAGGGGGTGGGAGCAAGCAGGGAAGGGAAGAGTGGAGGCTGGGGCACGGGCAGGGAGGGACTGGAGGGGGAGGTAGAGGTAGGGAGGGGCTGGAGGTAGGGGTAGGGAGTTGCTGGAGGTAGGGGTAGGGAGTTGTTGGAGGTAGGGGTAGGGAGGGACTGGAGGTAGGGGTAGGGAGGGACTGGAGGTAGGGGTAGGGAGGGGCTGGAGGTAGGGGCAGGGGGCGTACAGTAACCAGGCAGAAGTTGAGGGCCTGAGGGCTGGCGGGGGTCACCACCTAACATATATATATTTATCACAACTCGAACAAAATATCAGAGTCCAGAGCAGGAAAACTCACTGACCCTGCCACACCATACATAGATCCCCTGCCACACCATACACAAAACACATCATCCCTGCCACACCATTCATCAGAGACACCCCTGCCACACCATACATAGATCCCCTGCCACACCATACAAAGAACACATCACCCCTGCCACACCATACAAAGAACACATCACCCCTGCCACACCATACAAAGAACACATCACCCCTGCCACACTATACATAGAACATCACCCCTGCCACACCATACATCAGAGACACCCCTGCCACACCATACATCAGAGACACCCCTGCCACACCATACATAGAACACACCATCCCCTGTCACACCATACATAAAACATCACCCCTGCCACACCATACACAAAACACATCACCCCTGCCACACCATTCATCTAAGCCAGTCCTATCATAACCTCTACCACACCACACTACACTATACACACACCACACCACACCACACCACACCACACCACACACACACACACTATACACACACACAGAACACCCCAATAATAACCTCTATGTACACTATAGATTCTCCCATTTCTACAACCTCAACAATCTCTCTTTATTTTTCTCCTCTTATATTTATGGTAATGAGGATTATTAAAGGCTGTACACACATAAGTAACTTTAATTTATATCCTGACACAATCACCTTCATACCACACTCTGATTCATGTATAGTCACGAACACTAATAAGTAAGTCTTCAGGTGTGCTTCGAATATCTATAGAGACAGTAATAATATTAATGCACAATAAAATCTCCATTGGAATTACATACTTCATTGGTGAATTGAACTAACTGTCCAAAGATTTAACCAAAGCTGTATACTTATTAGTGTTCGTGACTGTGCTTCCTTTCACCAGCTCCTAAGGACATCAACAACCCCAGACACACAAAAAAAAAAAAAAAAAAAAATCCCAGAACACAACCCGGAACGAACGCAACCCCTGTCATAAACAACAACAACAACAACTCCCTACCACGACAGCTTGAGGAACTTCAACAACAACAACAACTCCCTGCCACAACCAATCCTCTGCCATGGACAAATAAAAACCCCTACTACAACCAGAAAATTCCCTTAACACAACCAACTCGTACCACAAACAACCCCTGCCATAAGCAACCCAAATTAGAGCTACCCTCTGCTACAACCATCCCCTGCCATATACAACCCATACCATCCCCTGCCGCAACCAACCCCCCGCCATAGAGAACCAAAAACATCCCCTGCCACAACCAACACCCTACATGCCACAAACCCCTGCCATAAAAAAAGAAACAATCATCCCCTGCCACAAACAACCCAAAGCATCCATCCCCTACCACAACCAACACAAACCAACCCAAACCAACCCCCTGCCACAACCATCCCCTGCCACAACCAACCCAAACCATCCCCTGCCACAACCAACCCAAACCAACCCCCTGCCACAACCAAACCAAACCATCCCCTGCCACAAACAACCCAAACACACACCCTGCCACAACCAACCCAAACCATCCCCCCTGCCACAACCAACCCAAACCATCCATCCCATACCAACCCCTGCCACAATCAACCCCTGCCATATACAACCCAAAAAATCCCCTGCCACAAGCCCACAACCAACCCAAACCATCCCCCCTGCCACAACCATCCCCTGTCACAACCAACCAACCCCCTGCACTCACAAGCCGGCCTCACGCGCGGCTGAGAAACTCCTAACAAAGATTGAGGGAATATTTGTGAGAGGAAGGAGCCGGGCCGGGAACTGGGAAGAAGTTGTCAGATCTTATTTGTTGAAAGTTTAAAGAGTTTGAAATCGGTTTTCGATGCGAGGAGATGGCACGAGCCGGATATTTCACCAGGGAAACTAACCAAATCTGGCGAGGTGGTTGTCAGGGGGTCCATAGGGGTCAAGGGAACAACAGTTACGGACGAGTATAGGGTGAAGAGTGGGGGGTGAAGAGTGGGGGGTGAAGAGTGGGGGGGTGAGGATGGTGAAGAGTGGGGGGTGAGGAGGGTGAAGAGTAAGGTGAGGAGTGGGATGAGGTGTGTGGATGTGGGGTGAGGAGGTGTGTAGATGTGGGGTGAGGAGGTGTGTAGATGTGGGGTGAGGTGTGTGGATGTGGGGTGAGGAGGTGTGTAGATGTGGGGTCAGGTGTGTAGATGTGGGGTGAGGAGGTGTGAGGATGTGGGGTGAGGAGGTGTGTGGTTGTGGGGTGAGAAGGAGGGTGGATGTGGGGTGAGGTGGTGTGTGTATGTGGGGTGAGAAGGTGTGTGGATGTGGGGTGAGAAGGGTTGATGTGGGGTAAGGATGGTGAATAGTGGGGGTGATGATGGTGAAAAATGGGGGGAAGAGGGTAAAGTATGGGGTGAGAGAAGTGAAACGTAAGATGAAAGAAATGAAGAGTAGGATGAGGGGCGAGTGTAGGGTGAAGTTGGGGCTAGGATGAGGCAGAGATAAAAAGTAGGTTTGTGAGATAAAAATAGAATATAAAGGGGAGGGATGAAATGAGAAGACAAATATGAGAGACGTAAGAAGACATAGGGAGAGAGTGGGAGAAGTAAAGTGTGAAGGAAGGAGAGTGAGTAGGGAGTGATGGTGAAGAGAACGGGATTGTGAGAGGAGCTATATATAGGAATTGTGAGTAAATGACTGGGAGAGTGAGACGAGTATGAATAGATGGCCTGAAATATACCGTGAGGAATAAAAAAGAGAGGGGAGACTAACAACAGAGAAAGAAGACGAAGGAAGGCAAAAAGATGAGCAAGAAAGAGAAGAAATAAAGAGAGGGGAGAGTAACAAAAGAGAAAGAAAGAAGAGAGGAAAGCAAAAAGATGAGCAAGAAGAGAAGAAATATACAAAAAAGAGAGGGGACAGTAACAAAAGAATATATATATCTATGTGGATAGGGAGAAATGAATGAACGAATATAGACGGTAAGTGAAGATAAATTAAAGGGAAAGAAAGTGAGGAAGAGCAATACAGTTTTGGTAAGATGTGTTGGAGAGAGAGAGAGAGAGAGAGAGAGAGAGAGAGAGAGAGAGAGAGAGAGAGGAGAGAGAGAGAGAGAGAGAGAGAGAGAGAGAGAGGGAGAGAGGGAGGTAAAGGGAAAGGAGAGAGAGAGGAGGTACAGGGAAAGGAGAGAGAGAGAGAGGTAAAGGGAAAGGAGAGAGAGAGGTAAAGGGGAAGAGGAGAGAGAGAGAGAGAGAGAGAGAGAGAGAGAGAGAGAGAGAGAGAGAGAGAGAGAGAGAGAGAGAGAGAGAGAGAGAGAGGAGAGAGAGAGAGAGAGAGAGGTAAAGGGAAAGAAGAGAGAGTGAAAGGTATGTTACATGAAGAAAAATGGGATGGGGAAATGAGAGGAAGGGAAAAGAGGAAGGAGGTGAAGAAAGAAGTAGTGAGGAGGTGAGGCCCGATTGTGGAAGAAAGAATAGTGAAGGGTGTGGGGGAGAGGTGAGGCGTGTGGGGGGAAAGTGAGGGGTGTGGAGGAGAGGTGAGGGGTGTGGAGGAGAGGGTGGGGGTGTGGGGGGAGAGGTGAGGGGTGTGGGGGGGAAAGTGAGGGGTGTGGGGGGAGAGGTGAGGGGGTGTGGGGGGGAGAGGTGAGGGGTGTGGGGGAGAGGTGAGGGGTGTGGGGGGGAAGGTGAGGGGGGTGTGGGGGAGAGTGAGGGGTGTGGGGGGAGAGGTGAGGGGTGTGGGGGGGAGAGGTGAGGGGGTGTGGGGGGAGAGGTGAGAGGTGGGGGGGAGAGGTGAGGGGGGTGTAGGAGAGGTGAGGGGGGAGGGGTGTGGGGGGGATGAGGTGAGGGGTGTGGAGGAGAGGGTGGAGGGGTGTGGAGGAGAGGTGAGGAGTGTGGGGGGAGAGGGAGGTAGTAGCAGCAAAGGGTGAGGGGAATAGTGAGGGAGGATGAGAGGGAATAATGAGGAGGATGAGAGGGAATAGTGAGGAGGGTGAGGGGAATAGTGAGGAGGATGAGGGGGAATAGTGAGGAGGATGAGGGGGAATAGTGAGGAGGATGAGGGGGAATAGTGAGGAGGATGAGGGGGAATAGTGAGGAGGGTGAGGGAGAATATTGAATGGGTGAGGGGGAATAGTGAGGAGGGTGAGGGGGAATAGTGAGAAGGGTGAGGGGAATAGTGAGGAGGGGTGAGGGGGGAATAGTGAGGAGGGTGAGGGGGAATAATGAGGAGGATGAGGGGGTATAGTGAGAGGGTGAGGAGAAAGATGAGGGAGAGAGGAAGAAGTTAAAAGTGAGTAAAAAAGAGCTGGCAGGGATAAAAATTCAGTGAGGGGTAAAGAGAGGGAGTAAAGAGGGGTCGGGGGGAGAGGGGAAATGGAACGGGGAGGTGAGGGGGGAGTGAGGGGGGGAGGGGGGGGGGGAAAGGGGGGGGAAAGGGGGGAGGGAGGGGAAAAGAGGGAGAGGAAAAGGGATAAGAGAGAGAGGAAAGGGAAAAGAGAGAGAGGAAAGGGGAAAAGAGGGGGAGACGGAAAGGGAAGAGGGGGAGAGGAAGGGAAAAGAAGGGGGGAGAGGAAAGGGAAAAGAGGGGGAGAGGAAAGGAAAAGAGAGAGGAAAGGGGAAAAGAGAGAGGAAAGGGAAAAGAGAAGGGAAGAGAGAGAGGAAAGGGAAAATAGAGAGAGGAAGGGAAAATAGAGAGAGGAAAGGGAAAAGAGAGAGGAGGAAGGGAAAAGAGAGAGAGAGGAAAGGAAAAGAGAGGAGAAAGGAAAAGAGAGAGAGAGGAAAGGGGGAAACATGGGAGAGGAAAGGGGAAAAGAGGGAGAGGAAAGGGAAAAGAGGGAGAGGAAAGGGAAAAAGGGAGAGAGGAAAGGGAAAGGGAGAGAGGAAAGGGAAAAGGGAGAGGAGGAAAAGGGAGAGAGGAAAGGAAAGAAAGGGAAGGGGGAGGGGGAAGAGAGAGGAAGGGAAAAGGGGAGAGAGGGAAAGGAAAGAGAGAGAGGAAAGGGAAAAAGAGAGAGAGGAAAGGGAAAAGAGAGAGAGGAAAGGGAAAGAGAGAGAGGAAAGGGAAAAAGAGGGGAAGGGAAAGAGGGAGGAAAGGAAGAGAGGAAAGGGAAAGAGAAAGGGAAGAGAGGAAAGGGATAAGAAAGAGGAGGAAAGGGGATAAGAAAAAGAGGAATGGGGAAAAAAGGAGAGGAGTAAGGGAAAAGAGGGAGGGAAAGGATAAGAAAGAGAGAGGAAAGGGAAAGAGAGAGAGGAAAGGGAAAAGAGAGAGAGGAGGAAAGGGAAAAGAGAGAGTAAAAGGGAAAAGGAGAGAATATAGGGAAGTGGAAAGGGAAAAAGAGGGGAGGGGCTTGGAGACTTAGTATGAGGAAGCAGAATCAGAGAAATAAGGAAAAGGGGAGAAAGGGGGGAGGGGGGAGGGTGGAAGAGAAGGGGCGAATGTTGAGGACAGAAAAGGGGGAAAATACAAAGACGAAGTGAAAGAAGCTGTGGAGGGGAAGGGGGAAAAAAGGGATGGAGGAAAGGAGGGAGGGGCTTGGCGTATGGTGAAGGAGGGGGGGAAGGGGAAAGAGGGATGGAGGAAGGGAGGGAGGGGCTTGGCGTATGGTGAAGGGAGGGGGGAAGGGGAAAGAAGGGATGGAGGAAGGGAGGGAGGGGCTTGGCGTATGAGGAGGGGAAGGGGAAGGGGGAAAGAAGAGGGGATGGAGGAAGGGAGGGGCTTGGCGTAATGGGGAGAGGGGTGAACGTGAACCTTAGGGGAGGAGTAGTGAGGGACGAGGGGGGAGGGATGTGAAGAATGACAAAACTGAAGGCTTGAGAATGAATGGAGAGAGAGAGAGAGAGAGACGAAGAGAGAGAGAGAGAGAGAGAGAGGAGAGAGAGAGAGAGAGAGCGAGAGAGAGAGAGAGAGAGAGAAGGGAGGAGAGATAGAGAGAGAGAAGAGACGAGGAGAGAGAGAGAGAGAGAGAGAGACCAGGAGAGGAAGAGAGAGGGGAGAGCAGAAGAGAGCAGAGAGAGAGCAGAGAGGAGAGAGACAGAGAGAGAGAGAGACAGAGAGAAGACAGAGAGAGAGACAGAGAGAGACGAGACAGAGAGAGAGGAGAGCAGAGAGACGAGAGAGAGAGACAGAGAAGAGAGACAGAGAGAGACAGACAGAGAGAGCAGAGAGAGATAGTTATAAAATGTCTTGCCTTCCATATTAACTTATAAAGGACTCACGGACTTTAAACAAGGATAACTCTTAAGGGACCTTGTGATGTAGTACAGA
>JAWQEG010005456.1:127500-139519 GCA_033782935.1 Petrolisthes cinctipes | reverse complement strand
GGTATGTATTCATTTGTTTATATTCCATAGTGTGTACAGCCGAGCTCGTAAATTCGCGACCACGTATTTAGATGTTTATGCCATTTGAGCTGGTAACATTTATTTGGTGGAGGAATCAGAGTAGGTGGAACATAGTAGAGGGACATGATACAATCTTTCACCTACAATAACACCTTCCCACACAGTGTTACCAGCTCAGATGACATATACATCTAAGTACGTGGTTGCGAATTTACGAGCTCGGCTGTACAATATATCCCCGGAGTTTGGAGTAGGCCTAATCAGAAACCTTCCAATTCACCAACAAAAAATTTGCCTTTAATAACTTTGAGACACGTGGTTGGTTGGTTGGTTGGTTGGTTGGCCTCGCTGTGTTTATTTACTTCATGTGTACAATACTTTTACCTCTCCTTCCTCTCTTTCCTTTGGCTAGAGTTTATCACATTGACACGTACTATACTATATTACCTCAGTCTTCCGTCCACCAACCTCCGATCTAGAGATAAAATTTGCCTTGTTTAGATCTGTCGTCATCGATGTGTTTGTGTTTATTGTTTGTGTTGATATTTATTTTTTTATTTATTTGTCATTTCTTTAGGGGGTTGGTGTTGTTGTGGATTTTCATTTTTTCATTAATGTGTATTTTCTTTTATCAATATTTTTTAAACGAGTTGGAACATTAGCCAGAGGACGGAGGAAAATAGACCAATGTGATAGTCTACCTAATTTACCTTTACCTTCCCCCCCCCCTCTCTCTCTCTCTCTCTCTCTCTCTGTGTGTGTGTGTGTGTGTGTGTGTGTGTGAACAGCTGCATGCATGGGTCACTCTTACCTTGAGGGGAGTTCAGTGTGTGTGTGTGTGTGTGTGTGTGTGTGTGTGTGTGTGTCACCTCGTGGCCTTTTACCTCAAGTGGTGTGTGTGTGTGTGTGTGTGTGTGTGTGTGTGTGTGTGTGTGTGTGTGTGAGGTGACTTGGAACGAACCTAATATTTTTTTTTGTTCTCGTACACTGGAACATAAATTTCCTCACGTCTTCGTTCTCTAGTGTATTGGAACCTAATATTTTCACGTTCTCTAGTACAATGAAACTTTATTTAATCCTTGTTCACGTTCTAAGTTCTCTATAGTGCAATGACTCTTTTATTTTTTCACGTTCTTCGTTCGACAGAGTACTGGACACTTTTATTATCACGTTCTAAGTTCCCTAGTATATTGAAACCTTATTTTTGTTAACGTTCTCGTTTTCATAATACACGGGAACTTAATACTTTCAAGTTCTCAGTTTTCTAGTGTACGGAACTTTATTTTTATTTTTATTTCTCCGTTTCCTAGTTCAATGTAAACTACTATTTTGTCACGTTCTCCATCCTTCAACTTCTGTTTCGGTGTTGCGTAGGTCTTCAAAAACCTCTTAATATAAATGTGACAACGGAGGAGATCTGAGAAGGGAGATTATATTTATGTTGGTGAATTTGAAAGTCAACTTCTTCCTCCTCCTCCAGTACATGCCAAGAAACACATCCCTTATTAGTACCATTGAGGGTGTCTGTCTCTTTGCTGGCATAATTAGAGGAGGAATCAGCTGTAGTCTTCCAATTTACCAACAAGAGAAACACACACACTCACACACCACACAAAATCTCAATATCTCTCTCTTCCACACACACAATATCTCCCTCTATCTTTCACACACGCAAATAATCTCTCACACACATAGAAAATATCTCTCTTTAATTAAGCTATATAGACTGACCAGTGTGTGGGTGGGTGGGATAGACACGTGGACCAAAACAAAGTGTGGGTCGTGAAGTGCGTCGAGAGCTGCTGTGAGTGAGTGGGACGTGTTGCAGAGTTGAGTAGGCTAAGTGAGGGAGGGAGGGAGCAGCCACACACACACCACACCTGTACTGACGACACCAGCCAGGCCTCTGTCACAACTACAGTATACGCTCCCGCCTAGACACACACACACATACACGCACACGCACGCTAGGCACCACACCACCAGCGCCTCCTTACCCTTCCTGCCTGCCTGCCCCCCCTTCACACACGCTAGGCACCACACCACCAACGCCTCCCCACCCCCCTCTCTGCCCCCTCATCATCACACCTGCGTAGAGGGAGAAGCCCGCCAGAAAACAAACAGTACATCGGTAGCCTTAGAGAGGGACACAACAGATGACTCAATCATTCTATATATATACGATGCTCTTAGAGAGAGAGAGAGAGAGAGAGAGAGAGAGAGAGAGAGAGAGAGAGAGAGAGAGAGAGAGAGAGAGAGAGAGAGAGAGAGAGAGAGAGAGAGAGAGAGAGAGAGAGAGAGAGAGAGAGAGAGAAGAAAGATTAGTAAACGAATAAGAGAGAGAGGAAAGATTAGCAAACGATAAGAGAGAGAGACAATGTACAGATACTGACAACAAAACCTGGACACCGGCGCCACTTCAAGGCCACAACCACACCATCACTACCCTACCTCTCTCTCTCACACACACACACACACAACAGTTAACAGGAGGTAACATAATATAATACAATATAATATACACTTTGACATATTATCATTTAGAGGCAACAAGTGATTCCTCCAGACACTGAATTGATAAAAGCTCTGAATGTTGTCAATGTACTGAACTAAACATAGGCTAGTCTAGGCTACTTATGGTACAATTCAGAGCAGGTGAAAGTGGACATAACACTGCCTCAGACGCTAGCCTAGCCTAGGCCTATATGGAAAGGGGCTAATAACTACAGTATACCATCTATCTGTATGTGTGTCTATCTATCTATCTATTCGTCTGTCTGTTTATCTATCTACCAATCTATCTATTCGTCTGTCTATTTATCTATCTACCAATCTATCTATTCGTCTGTCTATCTATCTATCTATTCTTCTGTCTATTTATCTATCTATCTATCTATTCGTCTGTCTATCTATCTATCTATCCGTCTATCTCTCTACCTATTTATCTATCTATCTATCTATCTATCTATCTATCTATCCGTCTATTTATCTATCTATCTATCTATCTATCTATTCGCCTGTCTATCTATCTATCTACCTATCTATCTATCCCGTCTATCTATCTACCTATTTATCTATCTATCTATCTATCTATCTATCTACCTACCCTTCCTTTAGTTCTTACAACACCTCAGCAGAGAAAATAAAACAGTGCTATGATTATGATTATTATTATACCATAACAATTATTATTATAATTATTCTTGTTAGTATTTTATTATTATTATTATTATTATTATTATTTATATATTTTTTTATCCGAGAGAGTATTGGTACACCCGAGGGAAAAATACTACTACTACTACTACTACTACTTCCTACGATAAATAAAAAAAATATTTCCACTCACTACCCCAAAACACCACATCATAAAAAATATCATTCCAACATAATTCCAACTCAGGTAACACACACACACACACACACACACACACACACACACACACTTCCCAACATAATTCCAAGTCGGGCGACACAAAAAATGAAAAATGAAAATCGACGCTGAGGGAAAAAATAAATTAAATTCGTTTTTTTCCGAGATGGCTCTGTGGTTGGGGTGGAAGTGGGGGGGGGGGCTGTGTCTGTGTGTGTGTGTGTGTGTGTGTGTTAAAGGGATACAGTACTCTTTTTGGGGGTAAATTGGAGTGCCTTGATTCCTCCCAAAGTATCCCAGAAAAGAATGATTTGGAGTAATCAGTGTATACCTCTCCAAACACCTCTACAAAATTTTAGATCATCACCTTCGCATCTGACATAGTATTAAAGTAGTCAGTAGTAACCCTCTAACACACACACACACACACACACATACACACACACACACACCAAGAAATAAATAATGATAATAATAATAATAATAAAATATAATAACTAAATAATAACAATAATAATAATAATAATAATAATAATAATAAAAATAATAATAATCAATTAAAAAAAAGGCTGCCGTTAAAAGCGAGTGGATACATTTCAACACTTGTACAGGAGACATTCAGTAGACGACAACAACAACAACAACAACAACAGCAACAACAACAACACGGGAAGCACACACATCCTGAAGGTAAAGATTAGCCTATTTGGTTGGTGAATTGGAAGGTCTTGTGATTCCCTAAACTATTCCAAGAAACACACACACACACTATTTGTACCATTGAGGCGTCTGTTTTCTGGTATAGTTAGGAGGAATCAGTAGCCTTCCAATTTACCAACAAGAGTATCTCCCCTTAGTGTTGGTAAATCTGGAGCAACTGATTCTCCAAATTATTCATGCAGCAGAACACCATTATTTTTGTTCATATGGTCCTGCTGTTTCCTAGCATACTTGGGAGGAATCAGTAGCCTTCCAATTTACCAACAAGAGAATCTCCCCTTAATTAATTTTTCAACTTGTGGATGCTTACAGAGATGCAGTGTTGTGGTTACATCTGTTTGTAATCTTATCTTGGAGAGGCTGATAACACTGACTGCATGATGTGTGCAAGTCTTGAGAGAGAGAGAGAGGAGAGAGAGAGAGAGAGAGAGAGAGAGAGAGAGAGAGAGAGAGGAGAGAGAGAGAGAGAGAGAGAGAGGAGAGAGAAAGAAAGTGAAAGAGAGAGAGAGAGAGAGTGTGTGTGTGTGTGAACAGGGAAGGGTAGGGTGGGGTGAGTAAAAAGGGCCCCAGAACAGCTTATGGTAAAAGGAAGCGGCCACATTCAGATTAGCTCCCTATCAATTATTTATACATCCACCATTCCCTTCCCTGTTCACCATCAACCCTAATATATCCATTTTTTAACACAACACAGGTCTGCAGATTATTCAGTGTGTGTGTGTGTGTGTGTGTGTGTGTACAGGGAAAGTGTAGGGGGGGAAAGATACCGTACAACTAGAGCTTATGGTGTGTGTGTGTGTGTGTGTGTGTGTTGCTCTTCTGTTTATATCATAGTCTTTCTTTTACATTCAGTTCCTCTGATGATTAATCTTTCAAACATTTTCCCCTTCCAATCATTATTATGCATCCTTTCCTCTCTATCCTTCATGTCCCTCCTTTCCCCCTCTATCCTTCATCTCCTTCCTTTCCCCTCTTATCTTTTACCTCCTCTTTTCCTCTCTCTATCCTTCACCTCCCTCCTATTCTCTCTATCCTTCATCTCCCTTCTTTACCCTCTTATCTATTACTTCCCTCTTTTCCTCTCTCTATCCATGAATCAAGTCACTCCAAATGTACCCAAATCATACCCTACCGTAGCCTACTCTCCCTCCCCTTCATCAACGAAAGTGTGACGGGCAAACCATGTGAGAATATTTTAGAGAATATTAATCAAATCGTGTTTAATATTTCAGTACTTTTAAAGGCTGCTATCATTAGGCTGGAGATATACCGCACCTGGATACAATATTATTTTTACCACATTAAAATATTAAATGTTGCATAACTAATTCTATTTCCGCCTGGTTGAAGGAAGGAAAAATATATATATATATACCGGGTAGATATAAACCGTATTATATTAAAGCATAGCACCTTTTAATTAATTGCCAGAAAAAGGTGATAGAGAGGTGAGACAGCAAGCAGGAAGGAAATAGAAAAGACGCAGAACACGAGACAGAAGAGACAGAAGGTGACACACACACACACAACAAAAAAACTATGGTTACACCTCCTGCGCGATACAAAATGACACCACGAAAAAATGAAGGTTTTTGGTAACAGATGCGGCCACAACATACATACATACATACGCAGGGATACCTATGTGAGAAGGCTGTTATAAAAAAAAACTTCATTTGTGGTGTCATTTTGTATCGCGCAGAAGGTGTAACCATGGTTTTTTTTTTTTTTTTTTTTTTTTTTTTTTTTTTTTTGTACAGTTGCCGACATGATGCAAGAAAAAGGGAAAACTGAGATGGAGCTATGGTATTGGTGGGCTGTAAAATGGTGTTGTTGTGACGTTCCCCAGAGTTTTGGGGCTTGTACTAAAGGTAAATAAATAACTTAAAAAAAAAAAAAAAAAGAGATCGAGAGAGAGAGAGAGAGAGAGAGAGAGAGAGAGAGAGAGAGAGAGAGAGAGAGAGAGAGAGAGAGAGAGAGAGAGAGAGAGAGAGAGAGAGAGAGAGAGAGAGAGAGAGATGAGAGAGAGAGAGGAGAGAGAGAGAGAGAGAGTGTGTGTGTGTGTGTGTGTGTGTGTAAAGGGAAGAAAGAGTCACCGATTCCAATCTCTTTCCTTCGATACAAGTGTAGGCTATTTCCAAACACTGTATTTTGTACCGTATAAGACCTGATATCAGAAAATCAAAATGCTGACGAATTGAACACTTTTACTTTCATGGCAAAGACGTGGGATGAAAATATGATGCAAAATCTCCTTCGATACAAGTGTAGGCTAATTTCAAGTATTGTATTTTCGTGTATTTAGTTTATAAGACCTTACTGATAGTGAGAACCAATATGACAACGAATAGAACACTTTACTATCATGGCAAAGAAGTGGGAAGGAAAATACGACGTACGATGTCAATTAACATAACTTCATACTCCCATTGTATAAGGTGTAATGTATGTACAGTCGTTTTGTGTGTGTGTGTGTGTGTGTGTGTGTGTGTACAGGGAAGGCGTGGAGTGGAGTGGTGTGGGGGAGGAAAAGGGTATCACTCGAGCTTTTGCTAAGGCTGTGTGTGTGTGTGTGTGTGTGTGTGTGTACAGTTGCGGTCTAAAAAATCCAGGTATTTGTTGTCGTGATTGAGATGTGATTATTTCTTCTGTGTTAATATAAACCAAGATAATAACATCCACAGACACATTCACCACAACAAACATTATCATTATATTCTCAAAGTTCACCATGCATCGTACCAGAAAGAAGGAGACAGAACTTTAGACTCCGACTGTACAGTATATTGTGAGGATATCATGCATGTGTTTATACGGCCTGTAATCTCTATTTGTATATAAAGAGGTAATTAGAGAATGGGTAATGTCAGGGATCTCTCTCACATGTTTTCCTATTCATGTGTCACTTACTACTGGAACTGCATGGGATAGGATGGATATATAAAGTGGGGACAGACTGGATAGATAGATTGACACTGACTTAACACGGTATATAGCCTATTGGTATATTGTATGAAACAGATTGGTAGGACACACACACACACACACACCTGTCACTCAAATTCTACCCCCTTTCAAATTCTCTTACACACACACACACACACCTGTCACTCTAATTCTACCCCCTTTCAAATTCTCTTCCTCTTCACACACACACACACACACACACACACACACACACACACACACACACACACACACACACACACACACGTCACTCTAATTCTACCCCCTTTCAAATTCTCTCCCTCTTCATCCATTACACACACACACACACACACCTGTCACTCTAACTCTCTACCCCCAGTAATATGAGCAGAGTTTCCCCCCCTTTCTCTCTGCATCCATTACCCAGGATGTGAGTTGGGTGGTGGGGACGAATGAACAAGCCAACGTCCACCACCACAACAGGGAAATAAATGTCACCTCTTTCACTGGCAGGCCACAACAGCATCAACGCCATCAATTATTCCATCACTTTGAGCCCAACTACCACCACCACCACCAACACCAACATCACCAACACGTAGGCTACCACAACATTTTCCCTAATCACATAAGGTACACCCATCATCACCACATACCACAGAATTTTACCTATTCCCTCTCACATCTACATTACACAGCTCTCTATACATAAACGCCATTAATCATTGCATCACTTTGCCCACTATTACCATCAACATGTAGGCTTACCACAACATTTTCCCTAATCACAAAAGGTACCCATCACCAACACGTACCACAGAAGTTTACCTAATCCCTCTCACATCTACATTACACAGCTCTCTTACATCAACAACATCAATTATTTCATCATTTTGCGACCCACTACCACCACCAACAACACCACCATCACCAACATGTAGGCTACCACAACATTTTCCCTAATCACATACACTCAGCATCACCACATACTACCATAGAATTCACATACACAGCTTTTCTTACATCAACATCATTATTTATTGCATCACTTTGAGCCCCACTACCACCACCACCAACACGTATAGGCTACCAGAGAATTTTCCCTCATCACCACACCCACCATCACCACTTATATACACCACAGAATTTTACCCACTACCACTACCATCACCATGTATGTACCACCACTGAATATTACCCTCATCACTCACTATAATATTACATTCCACCACTGAATATTACCCTCATCACTCACTATAATATTACATTCCACCACTGAATAATACCCTCATCACTCACTATAATATTACATTCCACCACTGAATATTACCCTCATCACTCACTATAATATTACATTCCACCACTGAATATTATCCTCATCACACTCACTATAATATTACATTCCACCAACTGAATATTATCCTCATCACACTCACTATAATATTACATTCCACCACTGAATATTACCCTCATCACTCACTATAATATTACATTCCACCACTGAATATTACCCTCATCACACTCACTATAATATTACATTCCACCACTGAACAATACCCTCATCACACTCACTATAATATTACATTCCACCACTGAATATTATCCTCATCAAACACACACCCCATCACCACATAGCTTACTGTAGACAACCACAGACAGAAAATCCCTCTTCACACACACACACACACACACTAATAATAATAATAATAACACGTGCTACTCAACTGCTTTACACCAATTAGTTTCCGAGAAGATAGATATAAATCGATTGTGTACAGCTAATGAAATGGTCTTTCTCTCGCATGTGAGTGTACAAACAACTGTATTATATAATTATGACGTAGTGATAAAACAAACATACGAGACAATACAGGGTAAACTCATTCCTGTAGAAATATAATTAGGTAAACACAATTAGATAAATGCAATTAGGTAAATGCCATTAGCCTAACTATATACACACACTCTCATATTATTATTATTATTATTATTTTACACTACACACACAACAACAACAATAATAATAATAATAATACACACACACACCACAATAAATAAATAAATAAATAAAAACAGTAGGTCCTACATACCGGAAAGGAACCCATAACAATAGAAATTCTCTTATTTGGTGCGAGGCCAACAATAATATTTATGCAAATCCTAAGTATTATTACCACTACAGCTTTCACTTGCTGTACAATTCCCATCTGCCTAATGTGAGAGAGAGAGAGAGAGAGAGAGAGAGAGAGAGAGAGAGAGAGAGAGAGAGAGGAGAGAGAGAGAGAGAGAGAGAACGTATTAGCATGTGTGAATGAATGCCTGGAGAGAGAGAGAGAGAGAGAGAGAGAGAAGAGAGAGAGAGAGAGTAATTTGGAGAGTTACTGATTCTATACACTATCCAACGAATAAGAAGAATTTGTATTTCTTTTAGTTTAATGTGTCCAATAGAGAATATGTATATATCTTAATGGGAGAACCTCTTTTTGGTAAATTGGTGTGCCCTGATTCCTCCAAAGTATGTCAGGAAACAAGACCAGATTAGCACAAATAATGATGGCCTGATGTTGTTGTTGTTGTTGTTCCCTAGACTGTCTGGCCGAGCAGTCCCGAGTCTGGTTGACCGAAGCCGCGCAGATGCTCGGACCCTCAAATGGGAGTCAGGATGATAGTGAGATCTGTTTCTTCGAAGGCAGCAGACGAGGGGGACTGCTGGCTCACAGATATGTACCCCTGAGCCAACAAACCCACCGTCTGTAGTCTTCCTTGATGTGCCACCCGATCAGGCGACCTCGTCGGCTACCCAGAAGGAATGAGAGATAGTAAGAGAGACAGACAGAACAGGCTAGGGTGTGGTAGAGGATGCCAGATTCCTTATTTCTGGATAGAACCAGCCCTCACCAGTGTGTTGCTGAGTAGTTGAGATGTGTGCTGGGTAATTTACATCAACACATCTTCCCTCACCAGTGTGTGCCTGGGTAGTTGAGATGTGTGCTGGGTAATTTTACATCAACACATCTTCCCTCACCAGTGTGTGCTGGGTAGTTGAGAAGTGTGCTGGGTAATTTACATCAACACATCTTCCATCACCAGTGTGTGCTGGGTAGTTGAGAAGTGTGCTGGGTAATTTACATCAACACATCTTCCATCACCAGTGTGGGCTGGGTAGTTGAGAAGTGTGCTGGGTAATTTACATCAACACATCTTCCCTCACCAGTGTGGGCTGGGTAGTTGAGAAGTGTGCTGGGTAGTTTACATCAATACATCTTCCCCCAGCCATCAACACGTCTTCCCCCAGCCCACAAGGTAGCATGTTATCCTTGCTCTTACAGCCGGATACCTATTTACTGCTAGGTGAATAGAGACATAGGGGGTTTGGGAAAATTGTCCAACAATTCCACTGACCCAGGAATTGAGCCCGGGTTCTCTCGCGTGCCAGGCGAGTGTGCTAACTGTTACACCATCAGCACCCCAGTGATGGCCTGTTGCTTGGAATAGTTTGAAGGAATTAGCTGCTCCAGATTAAATTATTATATACAGTACTTCTCCATTAGCCTAAGGGGGGAAATTTTGTGTTGGTAAATCTGGAATAACTGAATCCTCCAAACTATTCCAAGCAACAGAAAACACCAATATTTTTGCTCTTCTGGTTCTGTTTCGTGGCATACTTTAGAGGAATCAAGGCTCTCCAATGTGAACAAAAGTGAATTACCCCCATAAATAAATACTTGGGTGACATCTTATGCCTCACACATTGGCCTTTTAATTAACCTTATCAGAACCCAGCACGAAGACCCAGACAGCCACTCTGTTAATGAAATTGTCCTGAGAGAGAGAGAGAGAGAGAGAGAGAGAGAGAGAGAGAGAGAGAGAGAGAGAGAGAGGTTATCTTATCTTATCTGTGGTGACGTCTCATGGCAGGACAAACACCGGTCGGAAGGTTAGCTAATAGAGGCTGATGATTCATATATGTTTTCTTGGGACTTTCTATCGACGAGGGTAAAACTGTATACGTCTGAGGTGAAGAAGATATTACAGCCTAGTATACTTTTGGAGTGCCTTGATTCCTCTTAAGTATGCCAGGGAAACAGGACCATATTACCAAAAATAATGGGTCCTGCATGTTGCTTGGAATTGTTTAGAGGAATTCGTTGCTCCAAATTTCCCACCAATAATGTACACACCTCCACTGGAAGAGGTCTTAAAATAGATATACAGAGCCTTTATACAGTACCTCTTTACCGAGAAAAAACAAAATATATATATACTGTATAGGCCTAGCTACCGGTATGTACATTTTTATTTTACGGTATTTATTCACAATGGTTCGAGGGTTTACGTAACTATGAGCGGGAGTATTCTGCATATTTTACTACCATGGTGGGAGGAGGGGGAAGGATGGGTCGGGTGTTCCCACTCACGTCCTGTCACCTTGCCAACCTTGACACTATTCACGCCCCCACCACCACCAACCCTATAGGCACTCATCACTCATTCCTTCCCCTAACACAACCCATCCCTCTACACTCACCAACCCTAGGCACTCATTCCTTCCCGAACACAACTCATCCCTCTACACCCCACCAACCCTATAGGCACTCATTCCTTCCCTAACACAACCCATCCCTCTACACCCACCAACCCTAGGCACTCATTCCATCCCCTAACACAACCCATTCCTCTACACCCACCAACCCTATAGGCACTCATTCCTTCCCGAACACAACTCATCCCTCTACATCCACCAACCCTATAGGCACTCATCACTTATTCCTTCCCTAACACAACCCATCCCTCTACACCCACCAACCCTAGGCACTCATCACTCATTCCTTCCCCTAACACAACCCATCCCTCTACACCCACCAACCCTAGGCACTCATCACTCATTCCTTCCCTAACACAACCCATCCCTTTACACCCTCCTATACCTATTCTCTCATCCACACCTGTCCCCTTCTGTAGCACTCCACCCTCTTA